>CM035437.1:70892519-70895019 GCA_020310875.1 Ceratopteris richardii | reverse complement strand
AGATAAACATGAAGCTTTCACTCTCCATTGCATTGGTGTTGAAAAGGACACCAAGAAAGTCCAATTCACACAATTGGACATGCAAATATTGTGGAAAGAGGTACACTAGTGGAGCTACAAGGCTCATACAACACCTCACAAAGGTTGGCGGGCAAGTGGCGGCATGTAAAGAAATACCGGACCACATTGCCAATGATATTAGACGTAAGCATTTGGGCCTTTCATCCAGTGGCCCTTCACATGTAAGAGGGTATAATGCTTCTCCTCCTCAACCATCAACCCACTCAAATGTCCCCGAAACATCACAAGATGCCCAATCACATTTTCAAGCATCAAATACACCAAATATTTCACAATCACCAACGGTGAGAACTTCTACATATCAAAGGCAAGGTGAATTAGGAGATGCTCCGGGGCATACGAGGACATCTCTCACATGGCTCAAGGAGAAGCAAAAGATCGCGGATTCGGAGATCACAAAATTGGTAATCCTAGAAAATTTATCTTTTAATCTTTTGAATTCAAAGCAATGGAAGGCTACTGTGAAGGCAATCTCGGAGGTGGGCCCATGTCAAGGATGGACGGGGCCTTCTTATTCAGATTTAAGAAGAAGAAAAATTGATGAAGAGAAGAAGAAAATTGATCTCTCTCTTCTTCCTATGAGAGAGAAATGGTATAGATATGGATGCACGATCCTCTCCGATGGATGGAGAGATAGAAAGAATAGGAGCATGATTAACATTCTTGTATCATGCCCAATTGGTACATTTTTTCTACGTGCGGTAGAGGTGGGCAAAAAAGGCAAGAAGACCACCGGAGCTTTCATATATCGGCACATCAAGAAAGCAATAGAGGAGGTAAAATCTTTAATTTTATTTGTTATTTTTGGAATTTTTATTTTTCAGCTTTTTTCATTAATGATCATTGATAATATATATATATGCATAGGTGGGAGCGGAAAATGTTGTGCAAGTTGTAACCGACAATGCGAGCAATTGTCGGAAGATGGGAAAGCTCTTAGAGGAAGAATATAAGCATATTGTATGGACTCCTTGTGCTACACATTGCCTTGATCTATTGATGGAGGATATAGGTAATTCTATTTTTTATGTAAAGTTTTTAAAGTTTATCATGCTTCATGAATTATGTAGATCTAGTATCCACGTGCACATGCATGTGCATGTGCATGTGCATGTGCATGTGCATGTGCATGTGCATGTGCATGTGCATGTGCATGTGCATGTGCATGTGCATGTGCATGTGCATGTGCATGTGCATGTGCATGTGCATGAGGCATGTGCATGTGCATGTGCATGAGGCATGTGCATGTGCATGTGGCATGTGTCAATATGTTTATGGCTTTCATGAATCATTATCATTATGTATGTGTGGATGTTTCTATTTGCAGGGAAGCTTTCATGGGTAAAGGCTTGCACACAAAAAGCCTCTAGCATGGTGATATTTTTCACACAAAAAGGGAAAGTGTTATCCATGTTTAGAGAGCATAGTAAACTTGAAATCAAAAAGCCCGCTACCACTCGCTTTGCATATATGTGGATTGTGCTTTCACGCCTTCTTGAGGTCAGAATCCCTCTTAGACAGACAGTGGTCTCTCCTCTATGGAATGATTGGGATGAGAGCTCATTGGAGGAATCAAAGAGCATGCAGAGGCTATGCTTGGATGAGGAGTTTTGGGAGAATGTGAAAGCTGTCTTAAATATTTTGACACCTATTTATAGAGTTTTACGCATGACAGATTGTGAGGGTGCCACATTGGGGCTCCTCATACATATGATGAGGAGAGCCATAGATGATATTAGGGCAGCCACTCTTATCACTACGGAGCAAGTCAATGAGGTGCTTGAGGTAAGAAATATTATCATTTGTAAATTACTAAATTGAAAAGCATGTTGCATTTCCTTAATTGATAATTTTGAAGCACTTATTAGCTATTTCTTTTTTCATTAGGTGACATTGAGGAGATGGACATGGATGCATAGACCCATTCATGGATTTGCGGGTCTATTGCATCCTGCATTTAAAAGCCCCGCGCTATATACAGATATCGAGTTACTTTCAGATAGACTTTCATACATGTCACGGGTTATTCCCTCTCACTTGCATAATGAGATGTTAGAGCAGATCAGTTGTTACTTGGATGAGAGAGGAAACTCGGCATTCACATTCCCTTCATGTTTGGATAGGGCTTCGATGGTGAAGCCTCTTTTTTGGTGGAAGAATTTTGGATTCAGCTTCTCCACTTTATCTACATATGCTATTAGGGTTCTCTCACAGGATTGCTCATCCGGAGCCTGTGAGAGAAACTGGAGTGCCTTTTCTCTTATTCATACAAAAGTAAGGAATAGACTTAGCCCTGTGCAGATGGAGAAGTTGATTTACTGCCGTACTAACTTGAGGATGTTGGAGAACATACCAAACATGGAGACATTGAAGCAAGTAAGTGTAATTTAATTTTTATATATAAATTATATATTATAAA
>CM035437.1:70842519-70887519 GCA_020310875.1 Ceratopteris richardii | reverse complement strand
TTGTCTCTTTGACCAAGTATGACCAGAATTAGGGTTTCCATTTTGATGATCCTAAATGTGGGCATGTTTGGTATGGTTAGAAAGCTCTAAGAGAACAGAATAAGAATGTCAAGTTTATTTCCCTAAAGCCAAAAGCTCAAATCTAACCTAACTTTAGAGTTACCAATCAATGTGCTAAATTAATGACGTCCAAAGGATAAGTACAATATATGCACAAATGGATTTAATCTTTTACAGGAACATGGTACTGTACCAAACATTGATGTTTGGGATGTTATGGACATTATCATGTTATATATATATATATGTGTGTGTGTGTGTGTATGTATTTATACACACACACATTTATGTCTTGTCTATTCTCCATATTGTCTCTATTTTTACACACACACACACACACACACACACACACACACACACACACACACACACACATATATATATATATATATATATATATATATATATATATATATATATATATATATATATATATACACACACACACACACACACACACACACACACACACACACACACACACACACACACACACACACACACACACACACACACACACACACACACACACACACACACACACACACACACACCCTCGGTTGCAGCGGTTCGCGAACCGGAACATTTTTAAGGTTCGGTTCATTCGGTTTGTATAAGGTTCATCCCTTTCATCCGGTTCGTGTCCAACTATTAGGTTATTTTTTTGTTGAGATTTTTGACATGGTCATTAAGCCATGGACGTATGTTTCTTGCCTGACCATTCCCCACCTATTGTTGGACGATGCTGACCTATTGCAAAGTTTTTTGGAGAGCTCTCCTACCTACCCACATGAGGGATAACGTCTTTCCTTGCTGCCCACATTGAGAACCTATAATCAGCTGATCATTTGAAGCTCTAGAAAAATTCAGACTTCTTTCTCAGAGATTGAAATAAATTATACCTATACAAATCCCTCTTGAGAGCTGTCTACAAATTATAGACCGTCGGAGCTTTCAAAATCCATCCTTGGTCTTATCTGGAAATGAAAAATATGAATGATGAGAAATAATGTCTAATGTGGATTGTCTAGATATTGGACTTTTGAATGAAAAATGATCATTGATGATTTATTTGGATTTTCTAGTATTTTTCGATGGATATTGCAAGTTTAGATGTTTAAAAAGTTAATATGTATGTATGTATGTATGTATGTATGTATGTATGAATGTATGTATGGGTGTGTGTATTTATGTATGTATGTATTTTAAATGTATGTATTTTTATCTAACGTACCTTACGAACCTTACCTTGGATGTAAGATTCGGTTCGTGTACCTTAGCCGTACCATACACACACAATGACACCATGTTGTCTCCTTTCTTGTTAGTAACAGGTAGCTGATTTACACACACACACACACACACACACACCCACCATGTTGTTTCCTTACCTGTTAGTAACACACACACACACACACACACACACCCACCCACCATGTTGTTTCCTTACCTGTTAGTAACAGGTAGCTGATTTACCAGACTTCTGACTTGTGATGCCTTTTCTTGACGAGTAGCTGACATGGCTATTGCATAAATTTTTCAAGAAATGTTTATGACTTGTTGTTAGCCACAATTAGGTTTCCACACTTACAAATCGTTTGCACTCTCTTGTTTATAGTCTGTACTACCACCTAAGTGTGCTCTTCTATTTTTCAAGTATCCGAAGGGAAGCCGTTGTCTTTTAAACCTCTTGAGTCTTGCTTGTGTGCAGTCAAATAGCAGCCTATAGGCTGCACTGTTGCAAGTTTTGGGCCATACCTTAAGGATCAAATGCTGCTGTATATTTTCTTTATAAAATAAAAAACCAATGTTTTATTTGCCCAGCATTATGCCCTAGGCACTTATGGCCTTCCCCTCCCCCCCTTAAATTCTGTATGATTGCAGTATTTCGATTCAATTTAACAAATATTGATCTCCAATATATAATGACAGATTTTGGCTATGCATACTTAGCCATCTGATCAGCATGCAACTTTTCTCACATTTTCTCTACATTTTTATAAGCTCTTCCACAGCCCTTGCACCATTTCTTTTACTAGGATGTAGTCCATTGTAGATAGTATTAAAAGAACTTGTTTCTCAAAGAAAAAACAAGATATGCATGCATGCAACTTGCACACATGCATGATGCAACGATGATCATGCATTATTGTATCATTGCATCAACATGTCCGTAGGTTAGTAGCCAGATTGTGTACTAAGTAATTCATCATGTCATGTTGTGAATTGGTCGTGTTTGTTTGTAAGTGCAAGCTTTCCCATCAATTTTTGGGGCTTGTTTGAGACTTGAAAGTCTAGTTCGATATTTTTATCTTGAGTAGATGTCTCGTAAAGCTTGAGCAGAGTATAATGTGCCACAAATGATGATCTATGTTTGTTTAGTCTTTATTGTCTACCTACTTGAGTTTGATCTTTATATTTTTATAATAGTCATCATCTTCTGTCTTGACTCCGAGTATTTTTAATATTTTATGATTAAAATAGCGAAACAACATAAAAAATACAAAAAATAATAAAAATGAGGTGTCTCAAAAAATTTGGTGAGATTACAAACCTTTATAAAGCAAGACTAGTTTTTTTTGAGTTTTTTTGGGGTTTTTTAATCTAAAAAGCATGGGGTTACAAACCTATATAAAGACAAGCTTGTTGGGCATAAGAATCATGACTTTTAGGTCGTCTAAGCCTTGAGTTTGGTAGAGGAGGTCTTGTTCAACCTTAGAGAAGATGAGAACTTGGATTTCTTCATCTTCAACAAGGAGGGAAGCAACTAGGATTATGTTCCTTTTTCATCCATGAGGACATTGACTTGAAGCTTATCTACACATGGAGGAGATCATCTTCATCTCATGGAGATTGTGAAGTTATAAAGAAAGGCAACATCATTTGCATTTATTATTTAGCAAACATAGTCCATCGGGCAATGTTAAATAGAAACATCAACATTTTCACTATCATCTATCTTTTGATAGTTGAAGTTCAACTTTCAACAAGGCATATCGATCCCGAGTTAATGATTCAATACATGAGGAAATGCTGTGCTTATAGGATGTGCAAATCATTCACGCAAAATATCTTAGAATGTGTTGGCTTTCATAATGTAGTAGATAGCTAAGCACAGGACAAGAAACATGCTATGTCTGTTGGAAGTCTGGTAGGCCCAAACAATAATCACATGTTAAATCCAAGATCTTTCCAACACTTGACCTTAACACATAACACACTTTGACTTGATCAAGAGAGATAAATGACAATATAGAGAGATAAAAAGACAATTAGAAAGGTGCGTAAGCTTAATGCTTACACATGCTAATAAATGCAAAATGTCAATATACAATGTGTGTATGATACAAAAATCTGAATATAAGCTGAATATAAGGGCTTTAATTACAAAAATTAAAGTGAGAGTATCTAAGAGGTATTATGTGAGATTATGTGCAAAAAGAAGGATATAAACTATCTAAAATAGTTATTACAACAAACTCGAATATGAAATTAGGTTTTCTTTGATGTAGAGAAACAACAATTGTTGGTAAACACATGATACATTAGAAACCCTAAAGTATGTGGTAGGTAAACAGTGAACACCTGATATATTAGTAGTAAGTGAAGAAACCCTAAATTGGACCATAACTCTCCAAAATCAGTGTGCACACTAGGGAGTGTGAAGAAGAACAAAGGTAAACTGCCAAAATCTCCTCCTAATTTGAATATGCACTTCCAAGAGTCCTCCCAACTCTTAACCCTAGAGCTTAAGCTTGTATAGTTTCAAGAATTAATGTCTCATGAGGCTCTAATGCTCCTCTTTATATAGGTTTTGGATTACGCATGAAAATGAGCATGGAAAGCATGAAAAGTTGCAAAAATCTAATGAAAAACAAGTTTTTGCATGAAAAACAATTTGAAAATCAAAATTAGGTTTTAATTTTGGAGGTCATATTGATGTTAGATGGTGAAGTCTTATATATCATGAGAAAGCTCTCAATGAGTACTTTCCAATGGTAATAATTTGTTCTTACCATTTTTTATTAAAGCTTGACTAACTACCAAAATTAAGGTTGCTGGAATTTTTGGCAATTTTGAGCATTCTTGCATTTTCCAACAATCCTCCCCTTAATGTCATGATGGCATGAGGTTCAAATGTTTGTATATTTTTTGATGCCTCTCTTTGGATAATGTTTTGGCAAATATGTCTACTACACTTTCACTTGTTGGTACATAAGATAGCTCAATATGCTTTTTAGTTGCCTGTTCTCAAATGCAATGATAATGAACTTGAATATGCTTTGTCATGGCATGATGAACAGGCTTCTTTGCAATAGCAATAACACTTTGACTCTCTGAAAATATTTGCATAGGTAGATGAACATGAACATCAAGATTACTCCCTATCTTTTGTAACCCAATTGCTTCACGTGTAAGTGTAGCTGTAAATGAAGCTCTATACTTTGTTTCATTTATGAAGTGGTTATCGTTGGTTGTTTCAATTGTTATGCATTAAGCAAAGTATGTTAATGAAGTGGCTATTGTTGGTTGTTTCAATTGTTATGCATCAAGCAAAGTATGTTAAAAAACTACTTCAATGTTTTGACTTTGAGGATTGCAAGCTAGTTTTCACATTAGTGGAGTCAGGATTTAGGTTCTCAATTGAGGATTTCAGTGATACATTTGATACTTCTCTTTATCAACGAGTTGTGGGATGTCTTATGTATGCATGCAACACAAGGCCGGTTATACAGTATGCAGTTTCCTAGTTGAGTCGATTCATACAGAGCCCTGGCACTCAGCATTAGCAAGTAGTGATCCGTGTATCTTGTTGAAGTTGTGCTCCTTCTGTGTGCTTCTTTTGTGTCTCTCACACACTACACACACCCAACAATGGTATGAGAGCATGTTCATCTCCTTCTTAAGTTTCAGTTTTCCGCATCGCACTTTAACAATGCAAATCGACTTCGAAGCATAGAACATTGGTTTTCAGTAGCCAGAAATCATTCCGTTCATTTACACTAGGGTTTTATCCTCATTTTGAAGCTATTCATGCAGTCAGAATTTCCATCAAAGCGATGGATTTGAGCTGAAATTTCAAGATTCACTGAAGTAAAGATCTTATCACATTCTTGTTCTTTAGTGAAATGATAGGAAGCAATGACTTGTTTGACATGTTTCAAGCTTAAGATAAGCTTCATGGGACTAACTATCCAATGTGGGCTTACACAATGAAGCATGTTCTTGTTGCAAAATAATTATGGAACATAGTGGCAAAATCAGATCCAAGGTTCTTAAGTTTTTTTACTTCACACAGTCTACTGTCACAGATGGAGCTTCTTCTTCAAGTACAATGGTTACTTCTCCTCAACCTACACAGGAGCGACTTAGATGGGATGGCAAAGATGCTCAAGCTCATGCATTGATTGTGCTTTTTGTGAAGCGTCATATAGTTCCACACATTCAATCATGTTCTACATCAAGACATGCATGGATCACTCTTCCTTATTTTTATGTTATGCATAATGAAGCACGTGTTGCATGCTTCCCGAAACAACTTGAGGATATATTTATGACTGAAAATGAGTATGTGGTTGTGGATGTGATACACATCAAGGACTTGAGCAATTGACAAACATACATGAGATTATTCTGGATGGATCACTTATCTCTACATTATTGAAAGGATTATCAGAATCTTTTTCAAAGCTTTGCCACTACACTTCGTTTGGTTATTAAAGGGAATCCAAATATGTATGCATTTGATGAGGTTGTGTTTCTTCTTTTGCAAGAAGAGCAATTTAGAGTGAATAGGAGTGGTTTGATTTAGAGAACACAAGCATTTGCTATCTCACAAAAAGGGAAATGCAAGTATGGTTCAGCTTTGGGTTCATCAAAACCAAAGCCTCAATCTTCCTCTTCCACTCATTCATCTAATGTTGCTGATTTGCAAAAGAAGAAGAGATGCAAATATTCATGCTATTGATGAGTGTAGAAAGCTTGCTAAGCGCAATGAAAAGAAGAAGGAATACGGCATGTCTATTTCAGAAAATTATTCAAATGCAAAGATTGAGATTCATCAATCCTTATGAGACTTGGAATGGACATAAACTTATGGTTAGTCATATTTGGTTGTTTCGCATATGCGCTTGTACCATCACAACAACGTCACAAACTTGATGGCAAAGCAAAGAAATGTATATTTGTTGGTTGTAATGTTGAAAGTAAGGGATATCATTTGTACCATCCATTGACGGACACAATTATTATGAGCCGAGACGTGGTATTTGCGGAAAATTCAGTTTTCCCTCTACTTGAATGCAAAAAACAGCCAACAGTAAACTCACAAGATGTGTTTGATACACTCATGCCTTTGTTCTAAAGTGGTGCACTTGACTATGGCCATGTAGACCAGCCAATTGAGGCTCAAAGAGTTGAAAAATCCCAGCAAAATAGAGCTGAAAATGTAGAGAATTTCCAACCAAACATGGCTGAAATTTTCCAATCAAACATGGTTGGAACTCTGGGAAATTTCCAGCCACATATGGCTGAACTTTTGCATCTAATGGATTCCATACATAAGAATGGTACTTGGAAGATATGTGAATCACCAAAAGGAAAAAATGCCATTGGTACAAAGTTGGTTTACAAGATTAAGAGAAAGTCATATAGTAGCATTGATTGGTACAAAGCTAGATTGGTTGCCAAAGGATATGCGCAACAATATAGCATTGACGATAAGGAAATTCTTGCACTTCATGCATGGCTACCATTTGTACGGTGTTTGCATTGGCTGCCAACGAGGTTAAAAGTACATAAGTTGGACATTAAAAAAGCTTTCTTGAATGGTGATTTGCAAGAAGAGGTTTATGTGAAGCAACCTCTTGGATTTGCCATGAAAGGGAAAGAGCATATAGTTTGTTGCTTGCATAAAGCGTGTTATGGTCTCAAGCAAGCACCACATGCATAGTATGACAAAATCAATAAGCACTTGATTGCTCTTGGCTTCACATGTAGTCCCATTGAAAGCTCAATCTATGTACGCAAAGATGGGACTGATCTTATAGTGCTTGTTCTGTAAGATGATGACATACTCTTGATTGGGCCATGTGATGCAAAACTTGACATCCTTATGGCCGATTTGTAGCATACTTTTGATGTCACTTATCTTTGTCTTTTGAGCTACTATCTTGGCATCCAGTTTGTATTCGTTAAGGGGGAAATTATTATGCACCAAGCAAAGTATGTTTAAAAACTACTTAAGTATTGGTACCATTTGCATTCCTTTTGATCTTGAGGATCCACTTAACACCAATTGCTTTCTTACCTTGTGGTAACTCACAAAGCTTCCGTGTTTGATTCTTATGTATAGAATCAATCTCCTCTTGCATTGCTTTCTTCCAAACAAGACTTTTTAATGCACGTTAGATATTTGTAGGTCCATCTTCAATTGAAGTTAATGCAAGAATATTATTAATTTCAAAATGTTATGCATAATTTACTTGATCTGTATGATCTTTTTGACTTCTGGTTCTTCCTTTAAATGACTAAATTCCACTATCTTGAAAAGTTTTCACATACCATCGCAGAAGTTTCTAAAAAATTGGTGAAAGCTCTTGCTCATATGCAATCCTTTCTTCAAGTGCTCTTGAGGTTTCTCCAACTTCATAAGTTGGAGATGTAGATAGCCGTGGTATAGGATCGACAACTTTTCTTTATCTTTATCAATTGAAATCTTGGGGTTTGAGAAGGTTGATTACCTTCCTTGTACGGTTGAATGTAAGCATCCAAATTTGACTTAACAAATGCATAATCATCTCTAAAGTAAGTATGGAATATCTACGTGTCTATCATAAATCTGACTTTCTACAACGTAAGCATTGTGGGAGAGTAGGATATCACCTATTTCTGGCACATAGAATCTGTATCCTTTACTTTCAATTGCATAAACAATGAATATTGCTTTGATGGCTTTAACATCAAGCTTACCATGGTTCTTCTTCTTAACGTCAACATAAGCTCGAGATCCGAAAAGTTTAAAGTAAGTTTTATTGGGCTTCTTACCATAATAAGTTTCATAAGGCGTGATGATCTTTAAAACATTTGTAGATCTATTAAGAATGTGGTGGGCTGTATGTACTGCATCATGCCAGAACTTAGGTGAAAGTTTCTTTAAAGACATCATACTACACATCATTTCAACAAGTGTCCTTTTCTTTCTCTCCGCAATACTATTCTATTTTGGAGTGTAAGCAATAGTGAGCTCATGAGAAATTCCTGTGTCCTCTAGAAAAGACTTGAAGTCTTTTGACAAAGATTCTCCTCCTCTATCACTCCTCGGCAAAAACCCATGAATATATGGAAAAATCATCAATAAATGTAATAAAATACTTGAAATCTTGGTCCATTAATATCTAAATCTTCCATCTGCAATTATCTAGTAGCAGTGATGTATCCATGCTTCTTGAATGGTAGCTTGTGAAGCTTTTCTTTTAAGACATCCTTCACATGCTTCTGCATCAGAGCGAAAATGGAAAGGCTCCATCATACCTTGATCTTTAATGTGCTTGAGAGCTGTGTAATTGATATGGCCAAATCTAGCATGCCATAATTCATGTTCTCCTTAGGTGTAGTAGACCTAGCAAGATTAGCATGACTAATTTTTTATAGAACAAACATTCCACTTTTATTTTCACCTCGCAGAAGACACTGCTCTGCATTCAGAGTGAGGATGTGGCATGAATCTTTTTTAAAGATGACTTTGTAACCGTATGATAAGAAAGTAGAAATGGAGAACAAATTCTTCTCCATTTGTGGTATATATAGAACATTAGAAATAGTGAAATTTCCTCTTGCTATGGATTGTAGTTTACTTCTCTAACACCTACAACATCCAAATCATGACCGTATGCTATGGTCTTGTTCCAATAGAGTAAGTAAGGGAAGAAAATACCTTTTTGCAACCTTTCATATGCTTAGTAGAACCATAATAAAAAATCCAAGGAGTTTTTGAGACTGCATTTAATACTGCTTGATCAAAAACTATTTCTTCAATACTGACACATGCATATGATTCTTCATTTGAAGACTTAGGTTTTGAACCTTCTTTAACATTATTACTTGATGATCTTTTCTTCTCCTTAAAAATCCTCTTTCTGCATTCTGCTATAAAATGATGTGGTTTCTTGCAATGTTAGCATATACCTTTCTTTGAAGTGGATGTAGTGGAAGTAGACTTCTCTTTAGGAGTGGTAGAAGTATTGGAACTAGATGTGGTAGAAGAAGTGGTTGAAGACTTAGAAGTTGAAGACTTAATTTCCTTCTTGCTCTTATGCTCCTTTGTTGTCTTCCTCTTCTTCTTTTCTTTAGATGATGACACCATAGCTTCAATATTCTCTTCCATACTCTTCTGCCGGTCTTCATCTTGAAGTAATAGGAACTGCAACTCTTTAAACGGTATTCCTCTATCTCTTGTAGAAAGAGAAAGTGAAATAATAAATGAACGATAGGTAGATGGAAGGAATTTATAAGAGTATTCACCATCTCATCATCATATAGGATGACTCCAACATTAAGTAACTGAACTCTTAATGCTTTGAGCTTCAAAATGTGTGACTCCCATTGACGTTCATCCTTGTGTTGGCTAATTCTCTTGAGGTGAGCTTTCCTAATAGGGTTCTTGCTCTGATAGAGATTCTCTAATTCCAACCAAGCTTGACGAGAGGTTTTAAATGACCTGATCTACTGATCTACGGAATGATATGCCTCTTGACTCCCATAGCAATAAATGAGAGTGCTTGTGCATCTCTTGAATCCCATCTAGATTGCTATACTGTAGGTTGAATCTACATCTGTATCCCTCTATCTTTGGATGAAGATATAATCTCCTCTTCTTCCTTTTCAGTCCGTTGAGTAGAAATTGGGGTAGTAGCCCTTTTGGATGAAGAAAACCACATCTTTTCTCTGCTTGTCTTGGTCTAGGGTACTTGCCATTGACAATATTCCACAAGTCCTTGGAAACTAGCAAATTTATCATCATAAAAATCCACATTGGATAATAAGACATTCCATCAAGTTTGTCTTCTTGCTCAAGTCTATCTCTATAGTCACTCATGTTGAGTTAAGGGTGTATGTCAACTATGCTCTAATATCAAATGTTAGAAGTGTGGTAGGCCTAAACAATGATCACAACTTAAATCCAAGATCTTTCCAACACTTGACCTTAGCACATAACACACTTGACCTTAGTGCAAAAATCTGAATATAGGCTGAATCTAAGGGTTCTAGTCACAGAAAATAATGTTTGAGTGTCTAAGAGATATTGTGTGAGTGATTATGTGAAGAAGAAGGGAGATGAACCATCCAAAACAGTTTCTTGTGATGAAGTGGTAGGTGAACATTTGATACAGCAGCAACACGAGAAGAAACCCTAAAGTAGAAGCCATAACTCTCCAAAATCGGCATGCACACTAGGGATTGTGAAGAAGAACAAAGTTTAACTGCCAAAATCTCTTCCAAATCTGCATGTACACCTCCAAAAGTCCTCCTAGCTCTTAACCCTAGAGCTTAAGCTTATATAGCTTCAAGAATCGATGTCTTATGAGGCTCTAATGCCCATCTTTATAGGTTTTGGATTACCCTAAAAAATCAGCTTGGAAAGCATAAAAAGTTGCAAAAAAATCCAATGAAAAGCAAGTTTTTTTGTGTGAAAAGCAACTTGAAAATCAGAATTAGGGTTTTAATTTTCGAGGTCATACTGAGATGGTGAAGTGTTTTGTATCATTAGAAAGCTCTCAATGAGTACTTTCTGTTGGAAGACAATGTCACATCAGTCCAAAATCCATTTAGGGCAGAAACCCTAATTTTGGTACTTGGTCATTTTTGGCACAAAAATGGATAAAATTTTTATGAGCCTATCTTGTAGAGCTTGAAGAGAGCTTTCCAATGGTATATAACATTCAGTTATCAGAGATCAAATTTGGAAAAGAAAACCCTAACCCTAATTTTCTACTGATTTAGGGTTTTGATCTCATATGATAGCTCTCGGCATAAGGATCATAAAAATGTTGTCAGATCATTTATCAAGTAGTCAGAAGTGTGAAAAAGTAGATCAAGAAGTTATTTTTAAAGTTAGTTAAAAGCAACTTTAAAAATAAAGCAAACTCACTTAAAAATAAAGCAAAAGCAATTTAAAAAGCGATGAGATTAAAATAAAGCGATTTTTAGTGAGTTTTTCGCATGAGACACTCAAGGCTATATAAAGAAGTGTTTGGGTCACTTTTAGGACATCCTACACCAATTGGCAACGCCAGTTTTTGGTCCCTCAATAGAGGTGGTGCTTCTAGCACACATGGAGCAGCCATGGTGCTATCTTGGAGCATGTTGAGGAGCGGCTATGGAGTTCTTCTTGGAGAAGAAGAGTGTGCTCACACTCTTGCTTATGGAGAGGACTTACCCATCAGATGCTTGGTGGTGTGGATCAGCCATCCACATGATGTATTTGAAGATTGTCTTGTACATGAAGATTTCGGTTTACTTCAAAGACATTGGATGGTGGTTAACATAAGATTCGCATCTTATGTTAAGAATTTAGGTACATATTCTCTTAATGCACATAGGTACTACTTGAAGTTTATGGAGGCAGTGACATCCATATCAGGAGGAGGAGTCCTATTCGGCATAGGTACAAGAGAATCAGTACATGTATGCTTTATGCATATTTGGATGAGGTGTTCGAGAAGGTATGTTCATATGAGTTTGAGGATTTCTGGAAGCAAATTTGTTAGCATTCTATGCTAATTTTGTAAGTATGTGATCTTTTCACACATGTATCTGACTTAGGGTCTTCCATAGCCTAAGTTCAGATGAGGGTTTGCTGATTATCAGTTTTAGATTGATCCTTCCTCTTTCTGTCACTCATATTCACTCTTCTACAACCTATTAGGTCACACATCTCATATATATTCAGATTCATGTCCATACATCTGAATATGCTTGTTACATTTGTATATTCACTCATCCATCTATTTCTGTTCACATAGAGTGGTTGAGAGTTTTGCTCTCACATTATTATTCGAACATTTGTATATATGATAGTGTGAGTAAGCAGTGGCTTACGTAACACTTTACACATGTCTAGTCTCTCTCTATCTTTGTCTCATCATTTGTATGATTAAATGTGGTATGTTCATGTTTTGTCAATATTGAAAGATTGCTGAAATTTATATTGTAGATCCTGGACCTATGGAACTTGGACCTGTGGTATTAGCTATGGGCCTACTAAATTTCCAACATTTGGTATCAGAGCTTTAGGGTTTTGGTATCAGAGCTCATTCAGGCTCTTAGATTCACATGTTCCCAGACTTCTAGGTTTACAACATATGATTTAAGAGCATCTTCTAACATTTGACATTTGACATACACACTTAATCTAGATGAGTAGAGATTTGAGAATTAGACAATTCAGTCACATGTTTATTCATCAATGTGGAGTATGAAGTTGATGATGTGTTGGCAGCCGAATACTTTTGGAAGAGTATGAAAATACTTTACAGAAGTATTGTTTGAAGACCAAGACTTGATGAAGAGAAGGCTACTTCAAATTCAAGGAAGAACAATAGTTTGGAGAAGATGAAGAAATCAGATCAACATCAAATCACAGGTATTAGTTTCTACTATCAAATTATCATTTGCAGGTCATATCTTAGAAGAGAAGTTATGAAGAGCTTTGAAGGATTGCTTTTATACACTTTCATTATTTGAAAGTTAAAGGCTACATCAAAACAGGTATCTAGAGGTTTTTCTAGAGATTTTTGAGAGATCTCTTTTATGACAAGAAAGCTCGTCTAAGAAGACAAATGTGGAGAGCATATCAGTTTTGTTTTCAGCAATCTTGTGTTGTAAGTTGGTTGGAAGTTTTTGCTCACATTTTGTATCTAAAGAGGTAACTCTAGAAAGGTAATTCATCATTCAGCCAAAAGGTTGGTGAATTCAGTCATATCAGTCACATTTGAAGAAGAGTTTTGATTCAGAGATATGAGGAGATGGTAAAACATGATTCTATGTTCACTTCCATTTGTATACCATGTTTGTTTTATCTCTTACTCTTAGCACTAGAGGAAGATAAAAGTTCATTTGAAGAAGTCAAGAGTTCTTGCTACTTCAAGATGAAGACAACAAAATTAATGGAAGAGAAGTTTGAAGATGTTGACATCATCATGAGGTGGAAGAACGATGTAGAAGAAGAAAGTCCAATATTTCCAAAAGAAAAGTAACAATTCCTTTTCTCATATATTTTCCATATACTTTTCCTATTTCTTCCTCTACATCCAAAGACAAGTCTACAAGAACATCTTGTGTGAAGATAGTCTAAAGAAGAAGAAGTTTCTTGTTTTGCATTACACTTTGTCATGTTTTAGTAGATTTTGACAAAGAATTGCATTGAGAGAAAGAAAATCAGTAGATATATGTTTTGACTCATATGTGTATGAGTTATGTTTTATTTGAAGCTTTTGAGTAGGTAGCATATATTCCCTCAAAGAATTCTCGGAGTGTCAATTCATAGCTACTTGGTATATGACAAGTTGGAGATAAGTATATTTCTTCTTTATCTAACTCTTGAAGTAAAAGAGTATTTGTAGAAGATGTTGGAGACTTGAAGAGAGGTTTTGTGTTTGGAAAAGTTACCTCATATTCAGTATTTTCAGAAAACTTCAGAAAATTCAGATTTTTTGATATATTTGTCAGTTGAAGAATCTACTTTCTATGATTGTCTTGATTTTTTTATACATGCTTGTATTCAAAAAAGGCATTCCATCAGATCCTATCACTTGATTGAGAAGTGGAGATAGCCAAAAGAAAGTCAAGCAGATACTATCACATTTCACCCGAGTAGAATATAAAGATATGAAGTATCAACTTATAGCTTTTGGAGATTCTCAAGGTGAGAGTTTGTCCACTTATATTTCAAGTAGAAATTGCAGATTCTAGGGAAGGATTTGTTTGAAAAAAGTTTTACAGACATTCAAGTAACAAATCAAACATTCAGTCATGAAGGTTTGATAAGAGCAGATTCTACATAGGTATTTTGTTGGAGAGATCATTGATCTTGTAAGATCTTGTATGATTTTGTATGATCTTGTATGATCTTGAATGATCATGAAAGATCTTGAGTATTTATGAGTCAGTTGTCTAACCTTTGTTTGTGAAGTTCTTAACCTTGGAAGAAGTAAGTCAAAGATTCAGATTCTATCAGATTTGTGTTGCAGAGAAATAGAAGAAGATACTTATGTTGCAGAAGGTTATGAATCCTAAAATACTTTCAGCAAGGTTTTTTATAAATCAGCTAACCTTATTCTAGATTTTGGGAAGCTGAGGAATGACAGGGAAAGCTATTGGCATGTGCACAATGCTAATAAAAAGGGTTCAGAAGTTTTGTTTCAGACACAGGTATTAATGTTATGAAAGATCATATATATTGAAAGAAGGAAGACGTTCCAAATTTCATAAAGTCTGATTTATTTGAAGAATTCTAGATACTAGTGTTAAATCATCCAGGGGGTGATGAAACATGAAGGACTTATTTTTTAGCCATATGTGAAAGAATACAGAGTCATACCTACAGGTGTATTCCTATAGGCTATATCAAGTATTCCTATATTTCCTTTGTCAGTTTCTCTTTATGTTCCAGCTTTGAAAGAAGAAGGAAGAAGGAGAATGTCTAGAGAAAGTTCCTGTTCGGATGTTCCTGTTCAGGAGAAGGTTCCCGAATTCTATTGAAGAGAAATTTGATATTTCAGAGAGGTATGTTTTCAGAAGTGCGCATATTTATGTTTATACCATATTCTGAAGGTTAATGTTATGAAAGATCAGATATATTGAAAGAAGGAAGACGTTCCAAATTTCATAAAGTCTGATAGATTTGAAGAATTCTAGATACTAGTGTTAAATCATCCAGGGGGTGATGAAACATGGACTTATTTTTTAGCCATATGTGAAAGAATACAGAGTCATACCTACAGGTGTATTCCTATAGGCTATATCAGGTATTCCTATATTTCCTTTGTCAGTTTCTCTTTATGTTCCAGTTTTGAAAGAAGAAGGAAGAAGGAGAATGTCTAGAGAAAGTTCCTGTTCGGATGTTCCAGAATTCTGGAACCTTCTCCTGATGTTCCTGTTCATGAGAAGGTTCCATAATTCTATTGAAGAGAAATTTGATATTTCAGAGAGGTATGTTTTCAGAAGTGCGCATATTTATGTTTATACCATATTTTGAAGGAAAGAGGTATGAAGGATTTACAGATTGAACAAGGATGAAGACAAGATGACATCATAGATATGAAATTTTGGTGAGACTGATGGAGTTGAGTACAGTCAGAGATGAATCAACTAGTGTTCATAATACACTTAGTTGTGAGTTGTAAGTCACAAGTCCGAGGATGGATTCAGTTTCTGATTATGTTTTAGTGTATTTACATGACATAGCATAAGTACGTTGAGAAACCTTTCGTACGACATAAGGTAAATGCAAATATGTGGATCCTAGTGTATGTTTTCAGGTTTGAGAAGACAGGAGATAGCAGTTTCAAAGTCATGCTACATATGTTGTCAACCAATGATTGCTTGATGTATACACTATTGGATATCTAGTTTGCATATTTTCTCAAGTATTATGATTCATATTCAGCAAAATCAGTTTTTTAAAGTTTGAAGAAAGTCAAATTCAGTTTTGAAGAAGACTTTTGAAGAAAAGGTTTGAAGACCAATTCGGGAGTACAAGTTTGAAGTTTACGATAGTTTGCCGATGAATGAAGTTACATATCCAGTTCAGTTTATACCAATATGACATTGAAGGGGGGATTGTTGGAAAACAATGTCACATCAGTCCAAAATCCATGGTACTTAGTCATTTTTGGCACAAAAATGGGTAAAATTTTTATGAGCCTATCTTGTAGAGCTTGAAGAGAGCTTTCCAATGGTATATAGCATTCACTTATCAGAGATCAGATTTGGAAGAAAACCCTAACCCTAATTTTCTACTGATTTAGGGTTTTGACCTCATATGATAGCTCTCGGCATAAGGATCATAAAAATGCTGTCAGATCATTTATCAGGTAGTCTGAAGTGTGAAAAAGAAGGTCAAGAAGTTATTTTTAAAGTTACTTAAAAGCAACTTTAAAAATAAAGAAAACTCACTTAAAAATAAAGCAAGAGCAATTTAAAAAGCGATGAGATTAAAATAAAGCGCTTTTTAGTGAGTTTTTCGCATGAGACACTCAAGGCTATACAAAGAAGTGTTTGGGTCACTTCGAGGACATCCTACACAATTGGCAACGCCAGTTTTTGGTCCCTCAATAGAGGTGGTGCTTCTAGCACACATGGGGCAGCCATGGTGCTATCTTGGAGCATGTTGAGGAGCGGCTATGGAGTTCTTCTTGGAGAAGAAGAGTATGCTCACACTCTTGCTTATGGAGAGGACATACCCATCAGAAGCTTGGTGGTGTGGATCAACCATCCACATGATGTATTTGAAGATTGTCTTGTACATGAAGATTTCGGTTTACTTCAAAGACATTGGATGGTGGTTAACATAAGATTCGCATCTTATGTTAAGAATTCAGGTACATATTCTCTTAATGCACACAGGTACTACTTGAAGTTTATGGAGGCAGTGGCATCCATATGAGGAGGAGTCCTATTCGCCATAGGTACAAGAGAATCAGTACATGTATGCTTTGTGCATATTTGGATGAGGTGTTCGAGAAGGTATGTTCATATGAGTTTGAGGATTTCTAGCAGCAAATTTGTTAGCATTCTATGCTAATTTTGTAAGTATGTGATCTTTTCGCACACGTAGGGTCTTCCATAGCCTAAGTTCAGATGAGGGTTTGCTGATTATCAGTTTTAGACTGATCCTTCCTCTTTCTGTCACTCATATTCACTCTTATACAACCTATTAGGTCACACATCTCATATATATTCAGATTCATGTCCATACATCTGAATATGTTTGTTACATTTGTATATTCACTCATCCATCTATTTCTGTTCACATAGAGTGGTTGAGAGTTTTGCTCCCACATTATAATTCGAACATTTGTATATATGATAATGTGAGTAAGCAGTGGCTTACGTAACACTTTACACATGTCTAGTCTCTGTCTATCTTTGTCTCATCATTTGTATGATTAAATGTGGTATGTTCATGTTTTGTCAATATTGGAAGATTGCTGAAATTTATGTTGTAGATTCTGGACCTATGGAACTTGGACCTGTGGTATTAGTTATGGACCTACTAAATTTCCAACACTTTCCAATAGTGCAATAATTTATTTTACCATCTTTGACCAAATTTTTACCAAGTACCAAAATTAGGGTTGTTGGAATTTTGGCCAATTTTGAGCATTCTTACATTGTTTTCCAACAATGTCAGAAGTAAAAACATAAATAATTACGCAAATAATGCTCTCTTATTTTGACTAGTAGAATTTTCAGGGAATAAGAATTGCAACTCGTTCAAGTTCTCCATCTAATATTATTATGGACTCTTATGCAACTATGGTTCCCTAGGACGCCGGACAACTTTTATATTTCATGTTAAGGCATCTTCCACATTCCTATCTTGCAATATGGATATGGATTTGTCCATTTTTTTAAAACCTTTTTTTGCCTATTGTTTAGCTTAAATCAAATCAAATGATGCATCAGAAACATGAACTTTATAAGTTTTTGACTTCATAACAGTCAAGTAATGCCCATGCTATTTTGGGTCGAATCAGGTTGAGCTTGGTTCATCGGAGGTCGTCGCTAGGATGATTGCCTTATCCCCCATTGCGGTTCGGGATGGCTTGGACTTCGTTTGCCCTTGGACTCATGACTTTGATCCGTTGGCATCCTCTTTTGCGGCCTTCTTACCCAAGGAAGCATGCAGGTTTCTTGTGACGTCTTGCTTTCTTGGCTTCAGACATGAGTTTTTGCCCTTGTTGCCTCATATTGGTGGGTCTCTTGTCACCTTCTTGGAGGTTCCAAGGATCTCTGGTAGCCGAGGCAACGGGTCTTCTTTCGGTTCGGATTCTCATCTCCGATCCTGCACACCTGCCTTAGGAGATCGAGCTTCTGCTTCTCTCGGCCTCTCAGGCAAGTGGGTGAGTTAGAGGATGGAGTACTCGGGCCTTCCGAACCAGTGTTTTGCTTGTCGCAAGGTTGGTCACCTTGCGAAGGCTTTCCCTTCGAGGAACATACGATGGATCGAACTTCGGCGTGGGCAGGAGGTCCTGCATTCGGCGGAGCATGGGACTCGTCTCCTCTTGCCGCTCTCGATTCCCTCAGGCCCTCCACCACTGTAGGGTGAGTCTCTTCGTCACTTTGATGCCCCGACTGGGACGACTTGCCCCTCTTCCTCTGGCATGGGTTGGCAGTAGCCTAGACACCAACAATAGTTCGCACGGAAGCTGCGCCCGACGACCCAAGAGAGATTCATTCCTACGGGGAACAATTTCAACGCACTTCAGGAGGACTGTCATGTGGACCAAGGCATTGGGTTGGAGCAGGGATCCTCTTCAGGTATTCAGACCTCTTTGGTGCCTCCTTCTAGGCCCTCATCCTTGGTCCAGACTCCCCTCCACACCGATCTCCTCCCTTGGGCCCTCCTCTTCTCTGAGACCCCCATCAGTCTGGTACTTCTCCTCTTGGTCCTCGATGATCCTTTGACAATGACTTCTTTGTGAGTCTGGGGGTCCATGAGGGTGAGTCTCCCATGCCCACCTTTCTTGTTGGATATGTCGCCTTTGAATGCTATTCCTTCGCGGTTGGTGAGTTTCGATTACCATTTTTGGGGGGGGGGGGGTGTTTTGGCTATGAGTTCGCACGATTCTTTCGCGGACAGGAGGATATTCGTGAGACACCTGTTATGGTCCATGTAGTGGCCTTTTAGGGTCCATGTAGTGGCCTTGCCTTCTTGCAGCCAGGTGACCTTGGAGTCGGCCATTGCTTTCTCGTTCCCTTTGTGCACGGCTACACAGTAAGATTGGTCTTTTGGAGAGGGCCGAGGCATTGCGTTTTGTTCGAGCACAAGTCATTGAGTTTTCTCATAATCTCGGAGATCTTGATCTCATCGACCTTTTCGTCAAAGCATGGGATATAGCTTGGTTTTTTGTTTGTTCCAGGCATGGAGGAGAGTCAGCTTATTTTGTGTGTTATTGCGGATACTCGGACTGCCCCTAGTTACATGTATATACATGAGGATGAGCTTGGCCTGGAAAAGGCAAGGGAGGCTAGTGAGTCTACCTTGCTTTGCCTTTGTAGGGTCCTTTCCAAGGAGTTGGTTGCATATCGGGGACATTTGGACTCGGATTACTCCTCATCCAAACTGGCCTTGAAGATGGCTAAATTCGGTATTGCCGAAACAACATGGTTTGCCTCATCCCCATGAGGGTTCTCTCATGGAATGTTCAGGAACCGGGCGGGCCACAGTTCTTATGCTATAGGGCTCATCTTCGGAAGGAGCTTCACCAATGTTTGGTTGCCCATTGATATTGTGATGCTTCAGGAGCGCCATCTTTTTTTGAGCCATACGTGGTAATGCAGACTTCTCTTATAAAGACATGGGGAGGATTTTGGGTGTCGAGGTACGGACCCAATGGTTCTCAGGTTGGTGTACGTATATGTGTTGGGGAGTCTTTACAATCCGCGATTGTGGAATTTTCTGTGGTAGGGCCTTCTGGATGATTTTACTGTGGGATTGAAGAGAGTATGGGTTCTTGACCTTCTATGCCTCGAACCATGAGAGTGCTTGTGCCACTTTTTGGTCCCAGATCATTGATGCTATTCCATATGAATCACTGATGCTATTCCATATGCTGATGTTTGGTGTGTTGCAGGTGACTTCAACATGATTGAAGCACTGGAGGATCGACAAGGGTAGCTAGACGATCGTGCACAGATATGAGCTTGCTGCTTGGGAAAGACTCTGCTTGACCTTGAGATTGCGTGATGTATGGCACGTTGAGGAGAGACAACCTCCATTTCTCTCGCTCGACAGGAGGATTGGAGGGATGAATCTCTCCCTAATTGATTGCATGTATGTCAGTGATGTATTGGCGGATGGTGGAGGTAGTACCAGCAGTGTGGCACGGTCTTGCTTTTCTTACCATGCCCATGTGGTTACTGCATTTGCTGAGGGGGATACCTATGGCCCCATGGTGATGTGGATTCCTGAGCACGTGCAGCTTGATGGATGCCTGCATGACCAACCAGATTGAGGCGATTTGCTCGCAGTTGTCTTGGGCTGAGGGATGTAGAGCTCACTCCCTTGCGACTGGCTTACAGATGATCAACATTTTTTTACATGAGGCGAGTAGCCAACAGCTTGCCCGGCTCCACGAGAGAGAGTGTTGCCTGCACAAAGGTATTGCCTCCTTTCAGCGGCTCTTGGAGCGCTGCCCGAACTGTGAGTGGATGGGCTTGGAGCTTGCGAGGCACGGCAGGAGCCGAGGGAGGTTGAGGATAAGTGCTCGGCATTTCCTCATCATAGATAGGCCGCGCATTGGACTCAAGTCTGTGATTGTGTCTCAGGAGAGTTCTTCTCTGCGGTTCGCTCCCATCGGTCATGGGATGGGATCAAACAGCTTCGTCGGACTCACGGGTCCTATGCTTGTGAGTCTGGGGAGCTCTGTGAGATTGCCACTTAGTTTTACCGTACTCTGTTATCTGAGGAGAGTCCTCCTGTGACGTGGTAGGAGAGCAAGTGTTGTGTATTGCAGCATATGCGACGCTTGGTGACTGATGAGATGGAGGCCACTTCTGGGCCCTTTTACTGATAGTGAGCTCTTTGATGCATTGCATGGTTTGGCTAGAGAGCTGACATGGTGATGATGGTCTCTCCCCTCGTTTTTTTATGAGGTACCGATTGCTAGATCAAGGGGGTTGCTGCCATATACCGATCAACCCACAATCAGGTTCTGATGGGAGGTGGTTAAGGGGAGAGGTTCAACATTTCACGATCGGTGCGACAAGGCCATCCTCTTGTCCTGATGTTGTTTCTCTTCTTTGCCGAGGCTATGAGCGTATTCTTGGCTGCGCAATATACTAGGCTTCAGGGTATTCAGCTCCCGGTTAGGGATTGTCGGAAACAATGTCAAAATAGCACCAAACCTTAATTTCAAGCAACCCCAATTTTTGGTACTTAATCAAATTTTGGTCATAGAAGATAAAAAATTTTTATTAGCTCATCAGCTAAACTGCTAATACGTGAGGAGAGCTTTCATTTGGCATTTAACATTCAGTCATCAGAGGTCCAGAAATGGTAGAAAACCCTAAACCTAATTTTTGTCCAAAATGGTTTTTTACATATTCTTGCTCCTCTTAGCATCTAGATCAAGGAAAGCTAATCCAATTGTTCATCTAAAGGCAATATTGAAAGATCGCGGCCTCTTTATGCCCAAAAAGCAAAATTAATGATAAAAAAATCCATCACCAAAAATCTACAATTGCAAGCTTTTTGCTTTTCATGCATATGCTTTTTGGGTTTTCCATCATGGGCTGCTCAAAACCTATATAAAGAATCTGTTGGATGACTTCTTGGTATCAACTCAAGCATAGTGTCCAAACTATTCAACGCAAGGAGAAGTGAAGGAGGTGTGATCTACATTTGGTGCACAGCTTTGGAGGAGATTTTGGCTGCCAACCATTCAGCTATGGCTGAATTTTGTGAGTAGCAAGTCTATTTTCAGTTTTTCACTTGCTATTTCAGCCAATTTTTTATTTAGGGTTTCTGAAACTCTAATTTCAGAATTAGGGTTTGCTGTAAAACAGTTGTAAACTGTTTATATTCACTTCAAACTCGCACTTACACCCTCTACATACCTCGTAAGCACATCATGCACAAACTCTTGTATCTAGAACCCTAATTTCTGTCTAAATTCAGATTTTGTATCTACATTAAGCACATATTCAGTTTTGTAACCATTTACACACATTGTATTTGACATTCAATTTAAGATAGTATAGGTAGGCATTTAGCTTACCGTTATACTTCGAAAACTTGTCTCTCTATCTCTCACTCATCTATATTTGAGTCTTAAGGTGTGTATGCTAAGGTTCATTTGTTGGAAGATCCTGTAAATCTGTGATTATTGTTATTGAGGCCATCCCAATTCCAACATTTGGGATGAAAGCATAGTTGACATACACCCTTAACAAGATGAGTGAAGGTATCGCTGAGTTTTGTGAGTAGCAAGTCTGTTTTCAGTTTTTCACTTGCTATTTCAGCCAATTTTTGATTTAAGGTTTCTGAAACTCTAATTTCATAATTAGGGTTTGTTGTAAAACAGTTGTAAACTGTTTATATTCACTTCAAACTCACATTCACACCCTCTACATACCTCTTAGGCACATTATGCACAAACTCTTGTATCTAGAACCCTAAATTCTACCTAGATTCAGATTTTTGTATCTACATTCAGCACATATTCAGTTTTGTAACCATTTACACACATTGTATTTGGCATTCAATTTAAGATAGTAAGGTAGGCATTTAGCTTACCGTTACACTTTGAAAACTTGTCTGTCTATCTCTCACTCATTTATTTTTGAGTCTTAAGGTGTGTATGTTAAGGTTCATGTGTTGGAAGATCCTGTAAACCTGTGATTATTGTTATTGAGGCCCATCACAATTCCAACATTTCGAATCAAAGCATAGTTGACATACACCCTTAACTAGATGAGTGATTATAGACTTGAGAATGAAGACAAACTTAAAGGAATGTCTAACTATCCAATGTGGAGTTTTATAGTGATGAATTTGTTAGTGTCTAAAGACTTATGAAATATTGTCAATAGCAAGTATCCAAGGCCAAGACAAACAAGAGAAGATGTTTCTTCATCTTCCAAAAGACATGAAACAAAGCAACAACCTACAATAGCTGCATCTTCAAGTGAAGCAGAGTATATATTGTATAAAGTTCTTAGTTAACTTGATGTTCAAGTTCACACGTGAAGCTATTTGGTTGCATAAAGTTCTTAGTTAACTTGATGTTCAAGTTCATCTACCTATGGAGATATTTTCAGTAAGCTTAAGTGCTATTGCTATTGCAAAGAATTTTGTTCATCATGCTCGGACAAATCATATTGAGGTTCATTACCACTACATTTAGGAACATGTATCTAAGAAGCACATTCAGGAACATGGTCTACATACCTACAAGTGAAAATGTTGCAGATATTTTTACCAAAGCATTATCTAGAGACGAACATCAGAAGTTTTGCATATTATTGAACCTTATACCATTATGACATTGAAGGGTGGATTGTTGGAAACAATGTCAAAATAGCACCAAACCCTAATTCCAAGCAGCCCTAGTTTTTGGTACTTAGCCAAATGTTGGTCATAGAAGGTCAAAAATTTTTATTAGCTCATCATTCACTCAACATAGGTCCAGAAATGGTAGAAAACACTAACCCGAATTTTTGTCCAAAATAGTTTTTTACATATTCTTTCTTCTCTCAGGATGTAGATCAAAGAAAGTTAAGCCAATTGTTCATTTGAAGGCTATATTGAGAGATCGTAGCCTCTTTATGCCCGAAAAGCAAAATCAATGATTAAAAAAATCCATTGCCAAAAATCTATGAATGCAAGCTTTTTGCTTTTCATGCGCATACTTTTTGGTTTTTCCATCGTGGGCTTCTCAAAACCTATATAAAGAACCTATTGGCTCACTTCTTGGTATCAATTCAAGCATAGTGTCCAAGCTATTCAATGCAAGGAGAAGTGAAGGGGGTGTGCTCCACATTTGGTGAAGCTTTGGAGGAGATTTTGGCAGCCAACCGTTGAGCTATCTCTAAGTTTTGTGACTAGCGAATCTATTTTCAGTTTTTCACTTGCTATTTCAACCAATTTTTGATTTAGGGTTTTTGAAACCCTAATTTCAGAATTAGGATTTGTTGTAAAACAGTTGTAAACTATTTATATTCACTTCAAACTTACACTCACACCCTCTATATACCTGTTAGGCACATTATGCACAAACTCTTGTATCCAGAACCTTAAATTCAGATTTAGATTCAGATTTTGTATCTACATTCAGCACATATTCAGTTTTGTAACCATTTACACATTGTATTTGACATTCATTTTAAGATAGTGTAGGTAAGCATTGAGCTTACTATCACACTTTGAAAACTTGTCTCTCTATCTCTTACTCATCTATTTTTGAGTCTTTAGGTGTGTATGCTAAGGTTCATGTGTTGGAAGATCCTGTAAACCTGTGATTATTGTTATTGAGGCCCACCTCAATTCCAACAAGGATGAGATGCTTTTGGATGTTGAGTTTGCTGATGACACTGCCATTTACTTGTAGGGCCATCAGGCTAATATGATCAGATTTCAACATGCTTTGGAGAGATTCTGCGATGCTTCTAGTGCGAAGATCAACTTGCGAAGTCCTTCGGATTTTGGGTCGGCTCGGATGTTCTCCTTGGATGGGCCCATGTGAGTCCTTGGAGTGGATCCCCCCCTGGCAAGGTAGTTAGATACCTTAGGTGCCAGGTTGGTCTTGATCTCTTGGTGGAGCAACAAACCTCCCCTCTCCTCGTGACCATCAGGAGGAAGCTTTTGCACTGGAGCACTTCTCGTTTGTCCTTGGTTGGGAGGGTTGTGGTGGCAATCTAGGTTCTCCTTGCTACGATGTGGTATGTCACCTCTTGCTGGATCCATTTGAGCTCTTGCGTTAGCGAGATTCAACGGCTAATAAGGAACTTTTTATGGTCAGGTGGAGACGTAGCCTTGCTCGGGCTAATGTTGCCTGATCAGTCATCACTCTTCCCCCTGAGCGTGGTAGCCTTGGGATCATTGATCATGCTTGCCATAGCAGAGCCCTACTCAGCAAGTTTGTTGTTCGTGGATTGCTTCCTGGCCCTTAGCCTTAGAAGGATTTTCTTTGTCAGGGGTTGGGCCTCCTCGCTCCTTCTATCAGTGGGCCTTGGTCGTTCGAGTCCTGATGGATCTTTATTGAGATGAGGTGTTTGGGCCTCTCGCGGCAAAGTGAGGACCATTTTGCTTGCAGTATTCTCCGATCTTGGGAGCAACTTCGGTCTGTTTTGGTTTAGAGGTTGCCTTCCTGTCTTAAGGAGAAGCTCCATCAGCCTATTACTTGGAATCCCCTCATCCACATAGAATCCCCTCATCCACATAGAAAGGGGGTTCATGGTTGGCTCTCGTCCTCATGTCTCCTCAAGGATTTTGCCAGAGGTTTTGGGTGCAGCATGGCCGATTGGATCAGCTTTAGGGGGTTCACTGTGGAGAAGCAGGATAGGTGCACGGGGATGCGAGGTGCACCCCAGATGTTGAGGGATGCTGAGATTGCTATATCGAGAGATTGGGGCACTCATGTTTATCTGTCACCTCAAGCGACTTGGTTGGGTGCCTTCACTCAGACCGAGGTCTGATTGATGCACGGGGTGGAACGGTTGTTCAATTCTTCACAGGAGTCTGAGATCATCGCAGAGTACACCTTTCAACAGATTCGGGTGGTTGGCACTCGTGGAAGCAGCCGACACATTGATCCTCACCTGACGGACATTTGGACCCTCTTCGATTGGCGCCTTTGGGTGGAGGCTCATACGCTTTCTCGCCTTCGTTGGGACCCTGAGGAGTGGTAGTGGCTCGATTCTTTCTCCCCTCCGAAGGCCCGCACTATCCCGTTCTTTCAGTACTCAGATCGGTTGGCACAGTGGATCATTTAGTCACACTATCGGACCATCCTGGCTATGGCTGAGTCTTGGCGGCATGGTGGGCTCACAAAGGAGTTCCAATCCTTTTGGCACCGGATTTCGGGAGCCCAACAATCTTGTCAAGTGAGCCTCTTTCAGTGGTTGGTGGCCCATAAGAGCATTGTTGTTGGCACTTCGCTCAGTTATGGGGCAAGCCTCCGGATTGCGCGGGTTGTGGCTTCCACTTGGAGTCTCAGCGTCATTGCCTTTGGGACTGTCAGTTTGCACAGGAGATTTGGTGACGGGTCTTGCGGCTCCTTACCTAGCGGGAGGGCCGTCAAACCATCACTTGGGGTGCGGTCGCTTGGGGCTCGCTTACTGGCCCCGGCCTCTACTATGAGCATGAGGTGGGCAGCGCGGTCCTCTTGGTTCAGGATGGGTGGGTTGGCACCACTCAGGACTTTCACACTCCTTCGTGGAGCGGTGTGGGCGACCCCTACTGGGAGCTGATCAGCAGCCTTATCATGTGGTTTATTTGGAGGGCTCGATATCGGCGTATCTTCGAGTGCCGCACGATTCCCCCGGTCGAGACTATTAGGGACTTTTGGTTGGAGCCGATTCATACTTTGTGGGGGCAGCTGGACCGTTTTCAGAGTGATTCTAACGGCACTTCTCGGAGGCGGCTCGCCTTTCTTCAGCTTTGGAAGAAAGACACATTCTTTACCGTTCAGGCTGATACGATCCACTGGAGCTACTGGCCACCTGCCAAGGTAGGATCAGTATGTACGTACTGATCCATACAGTACACTTTTAGGAACAGAACGCAGCTGGTACCGTACTCATTATTCAGTACGTGGACATTTTTTCAAAATCAATTTTCAGGAAAGTTTGAACTTCATGGCTGTTTTTGGATTTTTCACACTTTAGATAATATATGTTATTACATTGTTCAACTTCAATTTCGGCACCCATGCTTCACTCTCGAGGCTGACCAATGATCCTTCTTTTCCTTGAGGTACAATGCAGGCACATGCCCATGCAATTCGGGTCAAATAAAACACCTTCCTACATACATGTGCCTGCGTAGTGCATGGCTGTATTATTTTAGAAGTAGAACAGAGGCATGCCATAGTACACATGCATAGAATATATTATGCCATGTATGCACAGCTGCAATACTCTAGACACATACATACGTAATAAATAAATAAATATATATATATATATATATATGTGTGTGTGTGTGTGTATGTATGTATGCACTAAAATATATATATATATATATATATATATATATATATATATATATATATATATATATATATATATATATATATATATATATATATATATATATATATATATATATATATATACCGGTATTAGCTTAAACTACGAACATTTACATTTACCGTTCCCTTCGGACCTAATCGATTAAGCTAATACGTTTACAACACGTAAACTTTAGCTCCTAAAGGACCTATTGGATTAAGCTAATACCTATACCATTACGGTTTTCTAAGCGCTAACCCGATTAAGAGCGATAGTTTACTGTTTAGGTATTAGGTTTCAGAACCTTTTAGGTAATAGCAAAGCGCAAACCTAATACCTAACGGTATTAGCTTAAGCCTTTAAGGCTTAAGCGTTTTCTTTAGCGCAAAACCAATAGGTGGGAAACAAACCGGTCCTTTATATATATATATATATATATATATATATATATATATATATATATATATATATATATATATATATATACCAGAATGAATCCAGGTAAACCCCAAATTCACCCTCAAAGGAAAGTGCAACTACAAGCTCATGGTAGTCAACCACAAGACTACATAGCATATCAGCTCCACTATGCACAGTATTGACTCAATACTATGACATCCCCACTAACGTCCTCAGTGCCCAATAGTGGGTATAGAGCTCAGAATGAATACATGCTCACACACACACCCCACAACACACACACACACCACGAGCATGAACTGCATTGTTTGCCACTGTACATGCAACACATACTATATACATATCATATACATCTTGAATCGAATATAAAATGCAATACATATACGTACATATTACATGTGACATAATACATATAGTATACGTGCATATTGATAACTTTTTCACATTATAGAATATGCATACATACATACATATAAATAATTACATGCAGAATACATGATACATAAATGTTATATCATGTCCAATGCCATTGTGTTCACAATGCATATATATAAATGAATCAAGTAAATAAATAATTAAAGATTGAATACATATATATTACATACATACATAATATATGTATATTATACATATAGATTGAAGTACAATGTACAAATATACATGTAACATAATACATATATATTGAATTTTTAGGTTAGATTGGAATGCACAAATTGAATATCAAATGCTTCTACATTTTGGGGATAATGGATCATATGATTTTTAGATAGGTGGTACAATGTACCCCAATATTATTGAATTTTATCTTATGTTTTACAAAGGTTACGTACTGGTTACATACCTTAAAAATCACTTAGTACATATGTACGTTTCGTACGTACCGAATTTGTGTCGTATACTACGTACCTTGCCACCTGCTTGGCTCTCCCTCTCCCCCCCTCCCCCCCCCCCCCACAAAAAAAAAAAAAAAAGAAAAAAAGAGAGAGAACAAAACCTCTCTTAGGAGCTAGATTCATTGTAGTTCTTTTGGTGGATCTTTGGGTTGAGTTGTCCCCCTTGTACTCGCTTTATGGATTGCAGCCCTATGGGCGTTCTTTATTAACAAATGAAAGGATCTTTTTGTAGGGAAAAAAAAGTAATGCCCATGCGATCTCTCTAGCGCTGTCATAATATCTCTAGTTCGAAAGGGACATTATATGTCGTGCCTTCATTTCCTTTTCACTTATCTTATGGTGTTATATTTATTACTAACATTACTAGTTTGTTGATTTAATTAAGAGAAACTGTTTCTATGCACCCATCTAACTTGTGCAGAAAATGAATTACAAATATTGTACAATATCTTATGAAATCATGGGGTATTTTGATCTTTATTACAGTATCAAGAAGTATCGTCTCTTTTGTTCTGATTATACCCAAACAATTGTAGATGTTCTGGTGTTAAGGATGACTGTTTTTTCACGAAAGTTTCCTTCAGCATTACTATATTATTATTATTGTTAGTACTATTATCGTTATCATCATCATAATCATCATCATCATCATCATCATCATCATCATCATCATCATCATCATCATCATCAGCAGCAGCAGCAGCAGCAGCAGCAGCAGCAGCAGCAGTAGTTTTGAAGTTCTCGTCAGTATAATGATTGACAAATATTTCTCAATTGCATTTCCATGTTGTCTTTTAACCTATTTATTCTTGTGTTGCCTTACTCATTATATGAACATATAGATTCTGAGTCTCCTGATATTTGATGGGGCTACACTGGGTTACAGGTGGTTTCAGTGGAAATGTTGACCATGATCCTCATATCCTTTACACCTTGAGTGCTGTTCAGATTTTAGCATTGTATGATGAACTTGACGCTATTGACAAGGAGAAGGTAGCAGCATGTATCCTTTTGCTTATAGAGTTAAGATTATCAACAAAACATCACTCCTCAATCTCGAAGTCTTATCTGGTGACTTCGTCCTTCTTGTATGGATTCATTTGTTCTTCTTTACAAACCTCTCAGATATCTCAGGATTGCAGCAAGAAGATGGGTCTTTTGCAGGGGATGAATGGGGAGAGGTGGATACAAGGCATGTAGTGGCACTCAAAGGTTTTTATATTGTGTTTAGTTCAATCATTGTGTCTAGATCTGTGAACGCTGTTTTGATTCAGTCTCATCTTGTTATTAAGTGAAGGGATTCAACCTTAATCTTATCTTATTTAATGGCAGGTTTTCATACTGTGCAATATGTTGTCTTTCCCTCCTGAAACGCTTGGATAAAATTAACATTAGAAAAGCTGTTGAATATATAGCTTCTTGCAAGAATTTTGATGGTGGCTTTGGCTGTAATCCAGGAGGTGAATCACATGCTGGTCAAAGTGAGTTTCTCCATCCAAAGATCTAGTGTAGATGCTATGCAGGAATTTCTAAATAATCAGTGGAAGGAGAAAAATTGCAATGACTAATATTTACTTGCATGTTGTGTTTTTGGTCAAAGTACTAAAATATGGGCTGACTATCAACATTTTTTCCTTAGTCTTCTGCTGTGTTGGAGCCCTAGCTATTGCAGGTGCCCTTGATCTTGTTGACAAAGATCTTCTAGGGTGGTGGTTGTGTGAGCGTCAAGTACCATCAGGAGGTCTGAATGGAAGGCCTGAGAAACTGCCTGATGTAAGCTTAAACTATCTCATATGCATAGATTGCATCTGTATCAAACTTTTATCACTTGAAAGAAGCTTGTGACAGTGCACACTGTTTTTGAATGTTCTTGCCATTCTAGGTTTGCTACTCTTGGTGGGTGCTATCAAGCCTTGTCATGATTGATCGTGTGCATTGGATAAATAAAGACAAGCTCAAGCAGTTCATACTTGATTGTCAGGTTTGCTAATGTGACTGCATTCAGAATGCATCCTTGTTATTTGAACTGCAGGTGATTGTTGTGGTTGTTAAATTACTTTAGAAATTAGTCACTTTGACCTTGCTTCAAAAAGGAAATGAAAAGTGATCAGAATTTTACAGATTGCTCGTCTACATGCCATGGAAAGATCTTCATTCTGTTTTTTGATTCAACATCTTTATGCATTCTCATAGTATTTGCCTTGAATTTTACAATCCTTCTGCCATTCTAGAACACTTCTTAGCAAGACTGGCAAATTAGAGCAGAATCTTTTACTTTAATGTCAAGGTTATTGATTGTTTAAATTTTGTAGGATAAAGAACATGGTGGCATATCTGACAGACCAGAAGATGCTGTAGATGTGTTTCATACGTACTTTGGGGTTGCAGGTTCATCCCATCACAATCTTATGCTATCAAACTGTTATTTTTGTGCAGCATTCATCAAGCTTGTAATATGTCATGTAAGAGTACCATATGTGCTGAATGCAGGGCTTTCTTTGCTTGAGTATGAAGGTTTGAGGCCGATCGATCCTGCATACGCTTTGCCAGTTGATGTGGTTGATAGGATTTTCTATTCTTGACAGTTTGATAGGTTGAGGCCAATGGATCCTGTGCATGCCTTGCCAGTTGATGTGGTTGCTTGATAGAAGCTACTGCAACAAAAGTATTGCCCCTATTTTGGGGGAGTGGAGATGAAAACATTGCTTTTAAAGATGTCTGGCTTCATTAAGGTGGTATATACTTGAGGAATATATTTTGAATGGAATAAATTCTTGTGTGAAATCAGTGATGCTGAATCTGCTCAGTATCTTTTCATTATATCCTCTGATTATGTGAGGTAGGTGTGAGTTGCGGATCTGCACTGTCTTGTCTCATTTTCACCTCAAGTTTGGTCAAATCTGCTTGAATAAAGAGGTAGGTATAAAAAAACAAGAGCAATTATCAGGAAGCTTCTCCTTTTACGAAAGGTAACATCTTCATTGTTCCTGAGAAAAGAATATTGATTAGCAGACTTTAACTTGGATGCAACTGTGGATTCACGACATTGTCATCTTGACATATAGACGCAGACAGCCTGCAAGGGTGGGTAAACTTGGGCTTGAAATGGATGGCTTAAAAAATCATTTGCACACACAGGAAACATTTAGACTAGCAAGCTTTGTAAAACTTACTTTTGTTCTTGATTTTGTGATGTGGAAAAGTATTTTGCTTGTGCAGGATATAGCAAGGAAAGTCTTTAGTGACATGATGCTTGTACTGAATGACGACTAATGTGAATTTTGTTGTTTGGATATTTCTATTCCCATTGTTAAATTCATACTCTTTGGTGGTAAATTCAACCCAAGTTCAATGATTCTGGTTTATCTTTAGCAAATAAAAGCCATTTGAACTCATTCAACAATTGAACTTGCTAGAGTGATTTTCATGTCCCTTCTTTTTCGTATCACAAAGATTTGACCTTCCGTATTGGAGATTATTCCGAAGTCTTTTTTGCAGCTGAAATGTTGTACTTGTTGATATCTTCAACGTCACTGTTGTCCTTGAATTGGGACTAGGCTGTGCAGTTTGCTCACAAATGGATCGAATTTTAGAAAATAAGGGATCTGAGAAGTCAAGTTCATATGAAAAGAGAGGATTTTTACTTGATATTGAAACTATATCAATATTGAAATCATGTCCACATTTAAGTAGACTATGTTTGAGATTCTCGAGATAACTCAGTTAAACAAGTGTGAGGTATCTTGATGTGGATTGTTATTATTGTCTTATTATATTTATTTCTAATCAAGTTATATTGATAGGTGTATCAACTATGCATACGCTTTGAATTTCCTTTCTTTATTATGCTCTTTGTGCAAGGCTTCACTATGTCTGAGTTTGCTTGTCGTGTTCGTAAATTTAAACGATTTTCTCAGTTCTTTCTCTCTGTCAACATGTAATCATTCTTAGTTATATCTGCACAAATGAGAACTAATGACATTGGTGGGGATGTGATCTTATTTGGGTGAATACTATAATTGTGCAGATGGCTAAAAAGTCTCCTGCTTGTGACTATGATGGGGCTTGGTGTTGAACTTCCTTTTGGGGTTGAATTCGAAACTTTCTTGGATTCAATCTTCATGTGTGTGTAATAAGATACTTTTATGGAAGAATGGACATGCCGAAACGCTTCTTTCATGTTTTACTCATGTACTGTACACTTGTTCACAAATGGTACATATTGTACAGATGAATCACACCAGCTTAGTTTTATGTTTGATTGATTTAGTAAATCGCATCTATATGCTTTCATATGCATGGCCCATACAATGAAGAACAAAAATTTTGTGAAATTAATTTTAATCTTGCAAATTAGATCTCTTTTTCGAAGTGTGCATCTGTGGTTTCTCACTTTGCTTTAGAACTAACAAAAAATTCTAGTTCATTGTAGGTGTTTGCCAATTAGAGGGTTGCTATCTTTTCTCTTTACTTCTAATAGGAATATACAACTTTTGGAGTTCTCTTTCAGATTAGTTCATCTTGAATCATCTTGATATATTCAATACCCATTCACCTTAAGTTATCTCCATATCTGATGGGTCAAAGTCTTTGAATTATAGAGTTTAATAAGAGCCTAATTGTGGGGGAATGTTAGGTTTGTTTGGGATTAGTCTTTGTCATGGATTTAGAATGTTCTAACTTTTCTTCACCACTATAGATTCCCTTTCGATGTTGGTATAGTCTCATGTTTTGGCACTGGGTTCATTTGGACTTTGCTATCATGCTCTTCATTCTCATTTGGTATATGACAATGGTCTCTTCATTTTGTACAAACTCTAGGGGTCCAATTGGGAAGGTCGAGTATATTTTCTGTATAAGAATTTAGCCTATCAACTAGCCATGTGGAAGCAATGATGTAGGTATCCACATGATCATTGTGATAGATGTGAGCAGTACTAGTAGAGGGTCACACACAGATCCTCCTTTGGGTGAGCCATCTCAAAGAGTAGCGAGTCAATAGGTAAGAAAAACAAATTGAATCAATACAACCCACTAAGCAAATGTGGATGTCGCATTATGTTGCAATATCAATAATCAAGAATCTTTGGGTTTTAGTTTTTTTCTAGGTTCAATTCATGTTAGAGATGGCTCAATTGTTTCCAAACTATCTAGAGAGAGCTCATTTTTGTTGGGATTCTTTTTAACATTTCTTCTTATCAAAGCACACCATTGGGCTATGAGGTGACCTTTGTTTGTTGTATGGATGTAGGCTGATGGAAGATTGAGCGAGACAATTTTCTTTCTACACATTGCTGTTGAATCTTTTTAATAATTCCCTTTTGTTTGCTACTCATTCATGCACATTATAATTTCTTTGGGCATCCTTTCAAATCCTATAATGGGATGTAAAATCTTCAACATATTTTCTATGACATGTCAACCTTGAATTGGGCGCACAGATGATTTGTGAGATTAATATTGGCTGCCGTGCAGACTATGGTTTCCATATTATGAAGTGAATAAGGCCCCCCCCCTTTTCCCCCCAGCCTGCAAAAAAATAATTATAAAAGTTGTTTGAGGTGACCTTCCTTTGTATAGATGTCATCTGATGGAAGTTTGAGGAAGACAATTATGTTTTATTGCTGTTGAAATTTTTTAATGATTGCAGTTTGTTTTACTACTCACTCATTATCATTTTAATTTCTTAGGGCATCCTTTCAAACCCTATAAAAGGATGTAAAATCCTCAACATATTTTCTATGACATGTCAACCTTGAATTGGATGCACACATGATCCGTGAGATTGATATTGGCTGCCACACAACATTGGTTTCCATATTAAACCCCCCCCCCCAAAAAAAAAGGGGGGGGGAGGGGGGGAAGAAAACACACTAAGAAAACCCTAAACAAACCCCGACCCATATTTTTGTCTTCTTTGAAGACGTTTTGCAATGGCATCTAAAACCTCTATCAACTATATTTTGTATTAGTTTGCTACCTTGAGTTGGACACATCATGATGGTTCTTGCCTATCAGATGAGCATTTGTTCAGCTTGTCCTTTGTGAATGTGTGTGTGTGTGTGTATGTGTGTGTGTGAGAGAGAGAGAGAGAAATCATCTTGCTTATGTGGTAAAGCTCTTATTCTTTCTCTCTACTCTCACAAATGATTGCAAACTTTCATCTTTTACTTCACTTCCCAAATCAACATAACATTACAACAAAGTTAGGACATACAAACACACATGCACACAGTCTTCATACATGAAAAACATAAATATAAGGAATAATTGGATTCTTGAATACATATGCAAATTATAAACCTAGTAAACAAAGATGTAACCTCAAGAAGGATCATTGTGAAGCCCATAATTTGGGTTGATATATGTCAATCAAGATGATTCATCATTTGGGTGAGTGATGTTGGGTTTGGCAATCAAGTAATACTCTTTGAGCCCCATTCTATATCTCGTTCCCCAACCATGTCTCTAAAGTTTGCAACTTTTCTGCACCCAAGAGTTTGCATCAAAAGCTTTCTTATCATTGAGTCAATCGCCTTTCCAAGCATCTTCTCTAGAATGTAATTGTGGTGCATTTTTGTGTGTGTTTGTTTTTTTTGCAGGAAACACTAGATTATTTGCTAACTTCTTGATTCTCATGTTATCTCGTGCACTAAGGCACACAAATTATTGGATCCAATATACTTCTCATGCAACAATAATTGTTATTCTATGCTTTGCTTTTGTGCTCAAAGTTTCCATTGGTGGTCGCTTTTTGCTTCTTATTGCACAACTACCAATGTTGAAACATAATTATATATAGATTTCTTATCTTACAATGATTTTATCCAATTTTCATCTTCATGTCCACATATTTCAGCCCACATGTATAAGTTGAGTTATAATTCAACATCCAAGTGTGGATTTAATGATGAATACATAATATGACATAATATACCAACTGTGTGACACACATTAGGTCTTGTAAATGTAGCATAAATAAAATTATCAAAAATTTTATAATTTTGTAGGATCTTCTATTATGCTGCCAATATTGAGCCTCAACTATGCATTTTATTGTAGAGCTATCACAATACACTTTCAAGCTATCATGCCACATCATTCCAATACATCTATGATGTACTCTTATGCAATGATAACCTTTTTTTTTGTTTTATTTCCACTTAGATGCCAAGGAAATAAGTTAGACCTCAATTTGACATGTCAAATTCAGCATTTAATGGTTAATTTATGTCCTTATATTTTCGATTTCATCTTTCTATAGTGATATTATCTTCACATTAACAATGAAAATAGCTATACCAGCAAAGACTTGCTTCATAAAAATAATGATTTGCATTCTTGAATTTTAAATTAATACTCTATAAAAATACATTGAGCCAACTATTCAATGTTCTAGATGATTGCTCTAACCCATATGATGTTTTTCTTAACTTGCAAACATAATTTGGAAAGACACATTCTTTTGGGTGGTCCATGCGCACTTCCTTTATAAGTTGCTTAAAAAAAGCACTTTCCATATCCATTTAAACAATTTTTTACCTTATCTAGTAGTCATCATAATAACTCCTTTCAAGAAAATGACCAATGATCAAAATGTGCTTGGATAGCACCAAGCAACCTATGATTTTCAAATGTAGTGCTTGTTATTTCACATCTTTTAGTTGTTAATCAAATCATTCAACATCTTTTCTAACCATATACATCCATTTTCAATCAATTGTTTTCTCTTCCATGTAACATTCACATTTAGAGGGAAAAAAATCTCCTCATTCATTGAAATTATCCCATTTCTTTCCCTTTTTTTTTTTACAAATTTGAAAGGACTCACTACCTTGCACCATTTTTTTCATGTATGCATAATGATTGGAAACAAAAGTAGCATCGCTTATTTTTTATACATAACAAAATATTTGAGATGATCTTGTTACCCATGGATCACCATTTAGTGAAAATTTTGTAGCTTTCGATTGTTGAAGAAGAAGCGTCCTCACCCTTGCTATGACAAGCTCATCATCTCTCATTTCATCAATGAGTGACTTATGAAATGGAATTTAACTTCTACCAATTAATGAAGCATTCTTTGGTTTTAATCTAGCATAACATGGATCTACCGTTTTAGGGATTTATAAGTTTATACTTAGTCCACCCAAAGCACAAGATTTTGTGCACTCTTCTCGATTTTCATTCGATTTTTCTCAATATCCACTTAAATATTTCTTTTCTTGTTGTACCATTCACGTAATTAAAACGCTTTACCATTTACTTGGATCTCCTTTGTATTAGGATTATACCAACTACTCTCTTTTTTTTTTTTTTAAACAAGCGTCGATAAATTGCAAACCTTATGCCCATGGATTTATCTTGGTTAAAGCTCACTTGGAATATGAACATAAATAATGTAGCAATATTGATGTGTGTCAGGTTTCCTATCATTAAATGTCTTCTCATCTTCATTTTCATGAGTGATATCCATTAAATTCTTTTTCATAATGCGGTTCACTAATTGTACAACATCTTCCTAATGAAATTACATGTTTTCCTCTCTTATTAAAGGCCATACCACTTCAAAAATGTGTCTATTATTTCTCCTTGACACTCAATTTTGTAATGGGATGTGCCTATAAGTAACTTTTCTTTATATTCCTTTATAACCCTAATATCCACAAAATTCATAATAGTGTTCAACATCACCATTTCAAAGTGATAATAGACATCACCTTAGACTTTGACAAAATAGAGACATGTTCTTTTTGGATAGCCATCAATGACTATCCCAAATCAAATTTCACTTCTAACTATTGTGGGCTTCATTAGTCTTCATATACTTAAATGTATGAAGTCAATTTATTTTGAATTTACATTCTATACTTTTTTTTATTTTTTTGCAACTTTAAAATTTAGTATACTTATGAGATTTTCTAATTTCATCATCTTTAGTCTTTGTGGATTGGCATGGGGGATCCTCTTATGAAACATCAATAAGGAATAAACTCCTTTCATATATGTAAATAACATGGATCCTCTTTAGTAGGATGTTCACATAAAATCTGAAAAATCTTCTTACTATTCAACCATTGAACGTTAACTTGGGCACGTCATGCACATTTTTCAAAAAAAAAGACTTGTTGAATTCAACCTATGAACCTTAATCTATCATTTGGCCAACAAAAACAAGGCTTTTCAGTAATGATTTGGTTCATGAAGGAATCAACCATATATTTTGATTTTCAATCATGCATAGATAATGGAATCTTTTTAACATGCATCATTGGATGCATTGCATTATCGCTTATCTCCATATATCTTATATCTTTTGATAATCAATGTTAATTAAACCAATTTTTGTGATGTCATGCATTTTTTGTAAGTGTATCCTTCCCAAAAGATGGCTAAGTTCGAGCTACTCATAAATTGAAACTTGTTCATAGTGATGTCTGTGGTCCTATGAAAACACCTTCTTTTGGGAATGACCTTTACTTTGTGACCTTTTTTTTATGATTTCTCCAAGCATGCATAAGTGTGTCCATGGAAGCAAAAGTCCGAAGTGTTTATGTGCTTGAAACAGTTTTTGTTTATGGCTAAAAGTATGTCAATATGTAAATTGGCCAACCTCCATTCTAATTGGGGGGGAGGGTAGATGTCTTCTAATCTTAATGCATTTCTCTCTACGTATGGGATAAAACATTACAACAAACTTTCATATACATGTCAAAAAAATTGAGTTTTTAAAAGAAAGAACAAGTCTCTCATGGAGATGGAAAGGTCTATGGTCAAAAGTCAGGCTTTACCACATGGCATCTGGCTTGAGGCTCTTATATGTGCAGTATATGTACTGAACTGGTGTCCTACTAAGGCACTGCAATCTATCACTCCATATGATACTTGGCCTGGTTGCAAGCCATTTGTTGCTCATCTATGTGTCTTTAACTATCTGGCATATGTATTAATGTGTGAACAACAACACAGAAAATCGTATGATAAAGCAATGAAATGTAGTTTTGTTGGGTATAGTTTTGAAAGAAAAGGCTACCGTTTGTATCATCCAAAGATTAAATGCATTTTGGTTATCCATGATGTTCATTTTGTGGAAGATGCAGTTCAACCATTATTTTCATGTACCAAGGAGAGTTCAGTTAGCTCGTACCTCTTTTTACAACTGGATAGTCAAGTGTTGGTCCAAATGAGGCAATTTCTCAACCTTTAGAGATTCCACTTGATGATGCAAATCATTCCATTTTTTAAGCAGATTTACATGATGCACTTGTTGATTAGAGGACTTATATAGAGGAGGCCAAAACTATACCTAAATGGCTAGTATAGAGTTTGGGGGATAGAAAATTAGATGCACCACTATCATATTGTACTCGTTCAAGCTCTCATAGTGATTCCTTTTCATCAGATTGTCATGCAGTTACTGCCCATAGTCTTTGTGATGAGAATGAGCCTATTTCATTTGCTGAAGCACAAAATTCAAAAAATTGGATGGTTGTTATCAATGAAAATATGATGCTATTTTGAAGAATAGTACTTGGACATTATGTGATTTTCCTCTAGGCAAAAAGACCATTGGTACTAAATGGGTATACAAGTTGAAATGTAAGCATGATGGAATGGTTGACAAGGAGTTAGGCTTGTTGCAAAAGGTTATGCTCAAGAGATGAGACCTTTGCTCCCACATGCCAAATGACAACTGTTCATATACTCTGTGCACTTACAACTCATCATGGTTGGAATGTACATTAGTTGGACATTCAAACTACATATCTAAATGGTGACTTACATGAAGAAGTGTATGCATTTCAGCCTTGTGGTTTTGTGGAGAAAGGTCATGCAAACAAATTGTGAAGACTAAAAAAGGCATTATATGGTTTGAAGCAAGCACCATGTGCTTGGTATGAATAGATACATGCCTGCTTGATTGCACATGGTTTTGAGAACAGTTCAACTGTGAGAACCTCATATGTTAAGTGTGTAGATGATGTACTTCTAATCATTGTTGTGTATGTTGATGACATGTTGCTCACTAGTCCTAATGACAAGCATATTGCTAAATTTAAGGCTGATTTTCATGCCTCTTTTGAGATGTTAGATTTGAGACGTTTGCATCATTATTTGGACATTGAGTTTATGCAAGTCTATGGAGGAATAGCTTTGTGTCAAAAAAAATATGTTGACACATTAGTGCAACATTTTGGCTTTGACGATTGCAAACCTATTGCCACTCCTATGGAAACAAGTTTATGGTAAAGTCTTGATGATGTTTGAGATGCATTTGATGTTGTGCTCTATCTATAGGATGTTGGATGCTTGATTTTACTTATGCATAAGTAGACCTAATATTCAATTCACTATCTCTCAAATGAGAAAGTTTATGCATTTCCTAGGTGTCAAGCATTGGAAAGCGGTTAAGCACATATTTTTCTACTTGAGTGATACCCGACTAGTTGGATTGTTTTATCCCAAGGGAGGGATCATTACTGCCAGATTTACATGCATTTTTTACTCATACTTGGTTGGTTTCTACGACACAGATTGGTCTAGTTTTTGCTTCATGCTTGCTAGCTCATGCATAACTTGGTTGAGTAAGAAGCATCCATTGTGGCCACTTCTACTTTTGAGGTTGAGTATAGGCGAGCTTTCACAATGATTCTTAAGTGTGTGTGGCTGTTGGAGTTAGAGGTCTACGGAAGCACATGAACAACACAAGGAAGAAGAAGAAGCTTGGAGCACAACACACAATACTAAATGTATTACCAAGTGAATGTACAAAGATAAGTGACCCATTAGGGTTATAGGCATATATACAAGCCGAGGGAAAAAACCACCTCAAGAGAGAAAAAAGTGCCTCGACAGTCCTAAGTGTGTTCACACACATCATGACCAAAATATATCAACAAATCCCCCTGGAGTGATGCGCTGAAAGGAGTTGGCACTCATGCATAAGGAAGTGCCAAGCTATGTGGAAAGAGATCAATCCACAAAAGGAAGTAAGCCCAAACCTTTGCGGAAAGCTTCAAACTTCTCTTGAGGTAGAGCCTTTGTGAAAATATCTACAATGTTTTCTTGTGTGGGCACGTATGCCAAACTAATCTCTCCAGTAAAGAACCTCTCCCTGAAATAATGATAATGCACATCAATTTGCTTTGTGCGAGCATGGAACACAAGGTTCCTTGCATTTGCCAATGTGCTCTAACTAACAATGAAGATGGTGGTGGCAGAAGACTCATCAACATCCAAATGAGCCAAAAGGCATCTCAACACCACATACTCAATAGTCATTATGAAAGTTGCCCTTTACTCAGCCTCACAACTAGAAGTGTCCACAATAGGTTGCTTCTTACTCAACCAAGATATGCATGAGCTACCAAGCATGAAGCAAAAACCACTGGTGGACAGTTGAAAGGTATAAGCTTAGGCTTGTTGCAAAAGTTTATGCTCAAGAAAGAGGCATTGAGGTAGAGCCTTTGTGAAAATATCTACAATGTTTTCTTGTGTGGGCACATATGAAAGTAATCTCTCCAGCAGAGAACCTCTCCCTGAAATAATGATAATGCACCTCAATTTGCTTTGTGCGAGCATGGAACACAGGGTTCCTTGCAACTGCCAATGTGCTCTAACTGCCAATGTGCTCTAACTGACAATGAAGATGGTGGTGGCAAAAGACTGATCAACATCCAAATGAGCCAAAAGGCATCTCAACACCACACACTCAATAGTAATTGTGAAAGTTGCCCTTTACTCAGCCTCACAACTAGAAGTGTCCACAATAGTTTGCTTCTTGCTCAATCAAGATATGCATGAGCTACCAAGCATGAAGCAAAAACCACTGGTGGACAGTTGAAAGGTGTAAGGCTAGGCTTGTTGCAAAAGTTTATGCTCAAGAAAGAGGCATTGGTTTTGATGAGACCTTTGCTCCCACATGCGGAATGACTACTGTTCATAGCATCTATGCACTTGCATCTCATCATGGTTGGAATGTACATCAACTAGACATTAAAACTGCATTTTTTGAATAGTGAATTACATGAAGAAATGTATTTTTTCAGGCCCGTTGTTTTGTGCAAAAAGGGCATGAAAACAAAGTGTGCACATTGAAAAAGGCATTATATGGTTTCAAGCAAGCACCATGTGCTTGGTATGAAAAGATACATGCCTACTTGATTGCACATGGTTTTGAGAATAGTCCAACTGAGAGCACCTTATATGTTAAGTGTGTAAATGATGTGCTTCTCATCATTGTTGTCTATGTTGATGACATGCTGCCCACTGGTCCTAATGAGAAGCATATTGCTGATTTTAAGGCTGATTTGCATGCCTCATTTGGGATGTCAGATTTTGGGCATTTACATCATTATTTGCACATTTAGTGTATGCAAGTTGATGGCGGAGTAGCTTTGTGTCAAATAAAATATATTCACACATTATTGCAGCATTGTAGCCTCGAACACTGCAAACCTATTGCCACTCCTATGGAAATACGTTTACTTTTGAGTCTTCATGATGTTGGAGATGCTTTGATGTTTTTCTCTATCAACAGGTTGTTGGATGCTTGATTTACTTATGCATAACTCGACCTAATATTTAGTCTGCTATCTCATATATGAGCAGGTTTATGCATTGCCTAGGTGCCAAGCATTAGCAAGCATTTAAGCACATTTTTAGCTACTTGAGTGGTACTTAGCTACTTGGATTGTTTTATCCCCCCAACCTATCACGAATAATCTATGACCAATTCCAAGTGAATGGAGTTAAACAACGATCCAAACCTATCACATAAGCAACAAGGATCCACTAGATTAATCTTTCAGCATAAAAGTTGATAAAATTTTGATAGCATCTCCTCTCTAAAACAGACTCTGAACCAAAATAATGATGTGGGAATATACCATCCACTAATGCCAAACTATAGTGCCAATCACATATAATTATCAAATGATAATATGGTTCAATACACATCCAACATAGGTGACAAAATGATATATAGTTGAGGGACCAACTGGATCATGTACTTGCACAAAAACAAGAATACACTAGCACTAGACCCTGATCCACCAGATGTGCATGAGACCTCTGATGCCATGATGGTAGAGAATTGAATAGAATGATAATGGAGCTAGAAGAGTCCAAACACCAACAAATAAAGTGTATCAAGGAGTAAATCGACCACTGTATAGTTGAGCATGAGCATATGACCAGTGTCAGAATATCATAAAACTCCACGTACTGACATGTTTACGTGCATAGTGAATCACTGACTCCACTGCATATAATCAGTTACCCAATAGAAGCCAACTAGGCTTATCAAGCACCTATGAACAACTATGATACATCTCCTATGGCGAGGCTGGGTAAGTCTTCCACCTGCATCACCGAAGAGACCCCGACATCTGGGTGTCTCTGAGGTAAGAAAACCTCACCACGACCCTCTTTTTCAAACGTAAAAGGCTTTATGCAAAAACGTAACCGCTATATCAATGACCATGTGGACATACATAAGCGGTATCCACAGAAGCGTGGTATGTGGTGTGTATGTGCTCAATATATGCAGTAGAATGACACTAAGAGGCTGAATGCACATCCCAAAAACTAGCCAACAATACCTGCAAGTGTCTGTCAAATCTGATGTTTTAGGCTCAAAAAACCTGCATAAATTTGCAACGGCTTCTCCCACCAAAACTGAAAAACCTTTCGAGAAACCTGTAGTTTTACGAGTGCAGCCGAAAACACAGCCCCAAAGGTTGATATTTAACACTCTTCTTGATGTTCTTGGACCTATGTGAAGAGAACTACGTGCAATAGTACTCCAAAATGGCTCCAAAAGACACCCAAAAATGCTTCAAAAATAGGCTTTGAAAGCAAAGAATGAAGCTTTCAAAGCAAAGAATGAAGCTTTGAGGGACCAAAACATGTTCAAGGTAATGTCAACCTTAGTCTTTTCCCTTCTTCAGACACCACAAGTGTAGCTTAGTGGCAAGAGATTGCCACGGTTAAGCGAGCTCTGGGGGGAACAATACTGGGACGGGTGACCTTTCGGGAAGTACCGGGAACCTCTATCTTCCTTGATCGTTGAGGTCCTCCCTTGCGCGCAGCCAACGGTGACTTCGTTGACTCGGATGACAAGGTATGCCTTGGTTGCTGCCTTAGCCGTAAGCCTTGGGGGGGTGCTCGCTTCGCTCGCACAAAAGGAACAAAGCTTTTTGAGTCGAACTGCTCTGATACCAGTGAAGTAATTCGAAGGCGATGCACCAAAGTGCACTCTCCTTCTCGAGAGCTCCACAACGATATGCTCAGAGTAGAAAATTGAGCTCCTAAGGCCGCACAAAGGCTACAAAATATGCTAAAAAACACAGTTTACAGGGAGTACGAAGACAGACTTCTTAGGTATTACAAATGCGGTCGAACTTACAGTCTGTGACTTACCAGGCCACTATATGTTTTGTTAAAGAACATATACAAAGAAGTGTCTGGTGGTCATTTGGCCTTTCACATGGACACTAACGGTAACATGAAGGGCTTTGGTGGAGTGAACAAGAGAAGCAAGGAGGAGATGGCAGGAGAGAGAGCAGAGGAGAGATGTGTACACATTCATGGGAGCTTTGAAACCCACATAATGATCTTCTTGAGGCAATGCTCTATATATGATATATGTATTTAAATATAGGGATAAGGTCGCATAACCCCTACATCCCCAACCTAAATCTTGCATCTATTTTTAAGAGATAAAAAATACTATCCTCCTTCTTTATTGATCTCAATAGTGTCAAAGCTTCTAATTCCATAGAGGCCAATGTGCAAATCCTCAAGCTCTTTTTGGGCCCTACTATATGCTTATCCAATTGCTTCATTTTTGTTTATAGGATCCTCTCTTGATTGTACATTTTCACTAGGAGTAGGCTTAAGTCTAACTATCTCTTTTTTCTTTGGTCACTCCATGCGTAGTGGACTCTCGACTAGGTTCTTCTTGAGGGAGCTTTCCCTTGATCCTTGTCTGCATAACCATAGTTTCAATTTTTACTAAATGTATTAGCCTAGCAGTTAGTGATGGCATAGTGGTTTCATCTGCAACACCTTCACTGCCCATAGAGATTGTTTGTATATGTGGTCCTGCTATGGAAGCTTTATTTTTTGGGCAATGCAAGGTGTAATGGTCTCTAGGTTCTGGGCCATTTTTGCATGGAGGAGAACCCTCTAGCAGAGGAAATTTGCTCTAGTAATGGCCATACTCTCCACACCTAAAACAAATAATTGGCCTTCTTGGCCGATTTCCAAAGTTTCCTTGAGGACATGGTTTGTGAGTGTTACCTTGAGTTTGAGCCGCATTTATTACATTTGATTGTGGAAAGTGCCATGTGTTGGGGCTCCTCCTTGTCCCCAATATGCTTGTGCTAAAATACTTATGAGTGGCACTCCTAGGCTTTGTAGCCAAGATTCACATTTAAAAGAGGACATTCACTTACCACATGTCCTTGTTTGCTACACTTTGTACACCATAGTCCTCTCTTGAATCCATTTGTTGCACAAAGTTCTTGTAGCTCCTCACAAAGTTTTCCCATTTCTTTTGCTTGGGCCCACTCTTCTTTTTGTAGATTTAAGGCTTCCATTTCACATCATAGTTGTGCTATTACTCTCTTCTTCCTTCTGGGGCTTATTCCCCTTTAGGTTCTTG
>CM035437.1:70625019-70837519 GCA_020310875.1 Ceratopteris richardii | reverse complement strand
GCTTTGGCCTTGTCCAGACCTATTGTTCGGCCTAGTTAAAAAATAGGTTCCGAAGCTAATTTGAGGCTCAAATGAGCTCTAAAAATTATGAAAATTGGTACATACTTAGATCTAGTATTCCTCAAGCTAAGCTCCTCAGCTTGCACAAAATGGAGTAAGAATCATCAAAAATGGTATTTACAATGGTGTGTAGTGATTAAAATCATTGTTGTAAAAGAGTTATTATTTGAAAAATTATGAAGGCCTAGTTGCCAGGCCTTCGTTGATTGCTCTGACTGCTTTGTCCTGCTTGACTCTCCCTCTATTCTAATTCTCTCTGATGGGTTCCTTGTCTTGTAAAGCCACTTGACTACCCTCGTTGCTACCAACACCCCCTCCCCTCTCTTGTTGTTTTTCATCCTTGCATACCCTTGTTGTGAAGAGTGTTTGATGTAGTACTCCATGACATTCCTCGCAAGATGATGTTCTTGCAAACAAAGTCCTCATGCCATATCTATCATAAGTTGATCCCAATCCACTAGACTTGGGATGTCTGGATGTGGCAATCATAGTTGGTCTGCATGGAGTGCTTGTTCTACTGCAAAAAGGTGCAACAGGTGGGTGGGTCTAGAAATGAAAATCTTAGAGTTGTACTCCAAAAACCCTCTAGAAAACATTTCCTCAAAAGTCTGTTTATAGCAAGTAGGTAAATATTTAATGCGTGCATGCCCAACATAGATGGTGTTGATGGAGGGTGTTTGGTTCATATCATATACCAGGTCATGATTACCTTCAGAGAACCCTAGGGTAGAAATATATGGTGCTTGGACTTTCTTGAAAGTTTTGAAAATGATAGTCATTAGTTCAAAAATCTTCGTGCACATTTTGGCAGCAATGTCTAGCACATTCTTGAATCTTGTTGACCAATGTTGCATAGTGGATATCATGTAAGCAACTGTGGGTGGTGAGTGCTTCTTATTTAGGCATTCTTATCATGACTTTCCTATCCTCTATCTCATACTTTTTAAAGTTTTCAGGGACCTCAAATAGAGATTCTTCCTCTTCTGGTGGGAGTTTTCTCTTCTTTCTTTTCTTGTCTTCACTCTCGGTGGTTAGATGTGTGGTTAACCTCACATCATTCACACGCTCTTCTTGTTCTTGAGGGAGAGCTTCTACTACGTACAATATTCCTCTTCTGACACACAAAAAGGATCAATAATTATTGATTCTAAATATGAGTCACTTGCTTGTTCAAATTCTTTCGTACTAGGCTCGCACTGTTTGATAACCAAATCACACATGATTGGTTCTATAGTGAAAACTAAAATGTCATAGCCATCTTCATGAAAGTGGGTGTCCATTGTTCTTCATTGATAGCTACATCCATTGTGGCTAGGATTTTTGCCCAACCACGAGGTTCAAACTCTTCATTCAAAAATACTATAGGTGCATAGCCTGGGTCTCAAATTGATTTATAAGTTTCTTTTGCACCTACTTCTCTAGTGTTTTCTCTTTTCTCTTCTTCTACTACAACTTTGCACATCCATAAGTGAGTGTCTTCATGCATCCAAGAGGATCCTGATCCTATGGAATGCACTAACTACATGTCATCTGCGGCTCTATGGATGGCATTCTGCTATATAGGGGGCATGTCCAAATGAGAGTAGTCCTTGAGATTGACTTTAGTTGTAGCACCTAAGTGTTGCAGATACAAGGAATTGATTCCCCAATCCTGCACCACCTGCAACTGCCTCATGAATGGTCTTCCCAAAATCATCTCATAGGCGTGGTTTTTGCTAAAGTCACATATGGCAAAAATGTGCTCAACTCTACACCACAAGTAGTGAGAGTTATCCCTTCGAGTAGTTTTAAAGGTCTCTCTATGTGACCATTGAAGTGAAAGCTAGAGAAGGAGGTCTGAAACTATCAAGAAGATCAAAAGGAACTACATTTGAAGTAAAGGTACACTTATTTATCACAAAGCTTGAAGAATTTAATACACAGGTGAAGAAAGGATGGGAGATTCTCTTCAGATAGAGAAATTGGATACAGAAAACTATCTAGCTGGGTCAATGAGGATGGAAGCTCATCTCATGAGCAAAGACCTGATAGGTTATATTAGAGGTGAAGAAGAAAAACCAAAATTCAAAGAGCCTAGTGTTCCAACTAGGGATGAACTCTCAGATTTGAAGACATGGATGAAGAAGGATGCTCAAGCAAGGAGCATTATCTACATGGGAGTCAATTATTATTTGCTACCTCACATTAGAGGACTTGAAAGTGCAAGTGACACATGGAATGCTTTGGAAGAGCATTTCCAAAACACTACAAAGTCAAGGAAGGCATCTTTGTGGGCAGATTTTACTGCATTCAAGAAGAAGGCTTCTCAATCCATTTCTGATTATGTAGCAAGGATGAAGGACATTGCAGATGCATTAGGATCAGTTGATGAAGATATTGGTAAGGCAAATCCTCACAGGTTTGAGAGGAGACGCGAAATGGAAGCCATTCATTTTGTCTATTGAATTGTCACGAGATCATTTTACTCCTTATTTGAATCAGTTGTTAGGACATATGCTAACCTTTGAGCAGGATATCAAAGGTGATGTTGAAAAAAGTACAGGTCAAGCAATGTATTCAAAGGACAAGAAGAAGTTTAACAAAGGCAAGCAACAATTGAATGAAGAAGAAGGTACAACTAGCCAAGCTAACCTCCTAAGAGGAAGAGGTGGTGGCAAAGGAAGAGGTAGAGGTAGAAGCAATAAAGATGGAGTCAAAGCTTGTTGGATTTGTGGTAAGACAAATCATTTAGCTCATGAATGTTGGCATAATAATCAGAATGGTGGAGGATATAATCAAAATTTTAACTCAAGAGGAAGAGGTAATAGAAACCAAAGAGGTAATTTCAGAGGTAGATGTAGTAAAGGTTACTTTGGAAGAAATGCAGGTAGAGGTTTCCAAAGTCAATCTTACAACAATACCTACTACAATTATGCTTCAGATCAGAAGGAGGATTCAACCTTGATTATGAATGCAACTTGTGAAAGACAAAGTGAAGATCAAAGAGTCTTCTACATTGACTCAGGGTGTAGCAATCGCCTGAGTGGTAACATAGCTTTGATGACTGATTTGGAGAATAAAGTAAGTAATCATGTGGTTCAAACAGGTGATAATACAAAGCACAATGTGAAGTCAATTGGATCAGTGAAGGCTAAAGATGGAATTGATCTTACAATTCCAAAGAATTTGATAAGTGTAGGGCAAATTGTTGAGAAAGGTTATGAATTAAGGTTCACTAATGATGGAGTTTTTGTGGAAGACCCTAGCAATGGGTATAAACAAATTGTTTCAGGGAAGAAAGAAGGAAGACTCTTCACATTGAAGATTCAAGGCAATGTTGGTCATGCCTTGTTCACTTATGGAGGACATAAGATCTCTGAGTTAGATCTTTGGCATAAAAGGCTTGGACATTTCAATGAAAGAGGTATTAAGGATATGGTTAACAATGGTTCAGTTCTTGGATTACCTAATGTTGCAGGTCAACATATGACATACAGATGTGAGGCATGTCAATTAGGTAAGGCTCATAAGCAATCATATAATAAGCATGAATAAATTGATATTATGTGATTTATGTTGATGATGCTACCAGGCGGATCACCATATATGTGATCAAACATAAATCAGAGGTGTTCAATACATTTAAACATTATCATGTGTATGCAGAGAGAATCACAGGGCAAAAGTTGAAGAGACTAAGGTCAGATGGAGGGGGAGAGTATTTCTCTAATGAATTCAGTGATTACTTATGGAATGCAGGTATAAAAAGGGAAGTTACTTGCAGGTACTCTCCTCAACAAAATGGTGTGGCAAAAAGGAGAAATAGAACTCTTGTTGAGTTTGTAAGGTCAATGATGAAGGAGAAAAACTGTCCCAATTATTTGTGGGCTGGGGTTGTAAATACAGCCACATACTTGGTTAATAGGCTACCATGTAAAGCCTTGCAGGGTATGACACCATATGAAACTTGGTGGGGTAAGAGACCTACCTTAGATCATTGCAAATTATTTGGATGTTTGGCTTATGCATATGTGCTATCTCAGTTGAGACATAAATTGGAACCTAAAGCTGAAAAGTATGTGTTTATTGGATATGATGATAAACAGATGGGTTATAGGTTGTGGAGTCCATCCACAAAGCAATTCCTTGTGTCAAAAGATGTTAAATTTGATGAGCAAGGTACTTGGTATGCAGGTACAATTAACATTCATGCAGGTGATGAAGAAACTTTGAATCAGAAGAAAGGTAAATCAAAGGTTCAAATATGTGATGAAGAAGAGAATAATGAAGCACAAGTTGAAGTTGAAGAAATGCCAAGGTTTGATCCAGAATGTGAAGAACCAGAAACTTCAAAGAGTGGAGAACTCAGAAGGTCATCAAGGCATAAATAGCAACCTACTAGGTATAGCTATGACACTTCTTTTTTTACTACTAAAGATTATGCTTACATGGTGAAAGCAGAGGAAGACCCTTCTACATATGAAGAGGCAAAAGGGAAGGAAAATTGGGAGAAGGCTATGCAAGAATAGTATGATGCATTGATGGAGAATGAGACATGGTACTTGGTTCCTAAACCAAATAGAAAGAAGATCATTGGATGCAAATGGGTCTACAAGACAAAGAGGTATGCAGATGGAAGTGTGTCTAGATATAAATCTAGACTTGTTATGAAAGGGTATGCTCAACCTATGGGTACTTATGTTATGTGGGAGAATGGGTAGGTAATCCTGATGATAGAAGATCAACCTATGGGTACTTATGTTATGTGGGAGATAAGTTAATCTCTTGGTGTTCCAAGAAGCAACATACAATTGCTTTGTCATCTACAGAAGCAGAGTATAAAGGTATGGTTGAAGCTGCAAAAGAGGTCATATGGTTGAAGACTCTCATGAAGAGTTTTGACATCATTCATAGTACACCCACTATTCATGGAGATAATATGAGTTCACTGTATCTAGCTGCTAACCCTATTTTTCATGCCACGATTAAACATATTGAGATTCAATATCACTTTCTGAGAGTGATTGATAAAGAGATTGAAGTCATACATACTTCAACAAAAGATCAGATTGCATATATGCTAACCAAAAGCTCGGATGGACCAAAGCTACAGAGATTCAAAGACATGGAAGGCATAAAGAAGATGGAGAAAACCTCAATTGATGATTGAGGGGGAGTTGTTGGTGCATGACAACCATCAATTGATGTTTTGGACAAAGGTTGGAAGTCAAAGGATGAAGCAAAGACCAATATATGAAGCTTGAAGTTACTGCATAGTCAGATAATGAAGGTTTGTATATACATGTACATTAAACTTGCTTATACTTTTGTAATGCTCACGAGTTTGTACAAAATACCTATATATACAAGTAGAAAGTCGGGGCATGTATGAGAGATGATGAATGAGAAGTTGCAAGAGTCATTAGACACTTTAGAAGTGAAGAGAATAACTCTCATCAAACAGATGTAAAGTTTTCCTGAATAGAAGAAAAGTTGCACCCGATATTTACTCAGAGCTCCTTCTATGTTTATCATCTTGTGGAATGCTTTTGTACAAGTCTAAGTTTATAGTTGAGCGACCTTTGTAGAAATTTTTAGATCCTAATTATGATCAGGCTGAGAGAATTGAGAGTAGGAACATTTACATGTGTAAATGTGAAGAAGAGAAGACTGCAACACGTGCAAATTCGATGATAATGATTTGGAAACCACTAATCACACTTAGCCTATGCTAAAAATTGATTGAGGGGGTTGAGAGATCTTCCAAACTCAAGTTGCTTCTCCTTGTTTGCACTTGTATGCCTAGGATGCTCTGGACACCCTTGATTGACTCTTGCTGGACCTGTAAAAGTCCCAAGTTTAGATCACACTTTAACTTTAATTGACAGACAATTTGATTCAGGCATTTTTAAAGATCCTTTTTCACACCTTTGTATTGATAATAAAATTCTTTAGAGCTCCCTTGGTTTTCTAAGCCCACTTGAGGGTCAACTTCAAATTAACCTATCTAAAAATCAACACATTGCGTGGGACTCAAAACGAGATTTCCAACGCACTCTAGAGCTCAAAGTGTACTTAGTTTTACCAAAGGACTACTTTTTTGTCTATCGTGATGGATATAGACCAACGTCTCGAGAATTGTGTAGAGGTTTTCAAATGCACACAAATTTGGTCTCTCTCTCTCTCTCACACACACACTCACTCACTAGTGAATTGAGGAAATGGAGATGGAATGTGGGGATATGACCAAAATGGTGAAGATAATGATGGAAGGAGATGGAGAGTAGAGATGGTGGTGGTGATAATGAAGGAGGTAGAAAAGTAAAAAGTAGGAGATTACCTATGTTTCCAACATCAGGTCTCTACATCTTATCATCAGACACTCGCCCTCCAAGCTCGATCCCTGACAATGGCACCAAATTTGGTGCCACTCTAGCACAATGGCAAGTACGAACGTGAGGAGATCCACCTCATAATTATCAATTCAAGAAGACGTGAGGATGGTATTACGACCGTGAGCAAGTGAAGTGCACAAGTGAGTGAGTGAGAAGCACACATGCATGCACACACATGCACACACGCACACACGGCAAGACAAAGAGATGGAGCAATGGAATCCTTAATTAGACAAAAACAAGACTATAAGCTCTTTTGTTCACTTCAATTCCCAATTTTCCAACCTCAAAAATGAGCTCTATAACTCCTTTTATAGTTTTTGACTAGCTTTGACCCTGTCTAGACCTAGTGTCCGACCTAGTTAAAAAATAGGTTCCTAGGTTAATTTGGAGGCTCAAACGAGCCCTAAAAATTATGAAAATTGGCACATACTTAGATCTAATAGTCCACAAGCTTGAGGACTCTTTGGCTTGCACAAAATGGAGTAAGAATCATAAAAAATGGTATTTATAATGGTGTGTAGTGATTAAAATCACTATTGTAAAAGAGTTATTATTTGAAAAATTATGTAGGCCTAGTTGCCAGGCTTTCGTTGACTGCTCTGCTTGCTTGGTCCTACTTGATTCTCCCTTCGTTCGGATTCTCTCCGATGGTTTCCTTGTCTTGTAAAGCCACCTTGACTATCCTAACTGCTTCCAACACAAGGCTTCTTAACGGGCTCTCTTGACCCTCTTGAGGGGCTCTTATCAACCCCTTATTTTTGCTATAGTAGCTCAAAGCCATAGCCATCTGTTGACCTCCATGAAGAGTATGAAAATGACCATGAAGTCAATTTGTGCATCTATGTATTTTGCCAATAATAGTAAAACAAGACCTCAAGTTCTCTCCCTTGGAGCCCCATATGCCCAAGACTATTGGACTTTGATACCAACTGTGAGAGTCTACTGGCTAAAGAAGTCTTGAATGCCATATGTGCCACTCTTCTCCCATCCTATTTATCCTCTTATTCATAGAGTAAAAATATTCTAGAGTGCTCTACTGTGACATGTGGCCATCATGCACACTCATTCTGCTCTTTAAGGTGGAACCTTAGGATAAACCAAGCTAGGAACCTTAGTATTGTTTTCTCTTGTTCCAACACACACTAATAGATATTTTGACTTGGATCTATGTCTAACACAAGTTACAATAAGACACCAACATCCGTCACTCATCTTTATGACTCTCTTGAAGTTTTTCCAAGCATTTCTCTTTAAATATCTTTTTTTTTCCTTTCTTTCTAGTTTGCATCCATCATAATAAGAAATCACGATTCCTTTTCTCTAAAACTCTTATATTTAGACGAATATCAAAACGTGAACCACATATTGTATCCTTGATCAAAGAAACTTCTAGCTTCTATGAGAACCCAAATGAGAACCTAGATGTAGTATGTGAGAGCCTAATTGTATGGAGAAGGATTGTATCATCGAGAAGATTTTGTCTTTGAAAAAAAGCTTGACAAAAAAATATGTTGGGGGTTTTCTTCTGATATCTAAGATCTTCGTGTAAAAACTTCTCCATTTGGGAGTCGAAGTGGAAGAAACATGGAAATGATGAAAACTTCAGCACGAAGGCGGAGAAGTAACTTAAGGAGAAATGGAAGTTATTATTATTCACTCCATGCAGAATTCGTATCTGCCCATATTTTTTTTTGAACTGCCTCTCCTTGCCAAGGAAATTACTCCATTTGGAACACAACAGACCTCGCTGAAAGCGTGAAAGAGTTTCAACCACGGAAGGTTCAGGAGTGTTGATTGCCTGTCAAGGAAATTACTCCATTTGGAACACAACAGACCTCGCTGAAAGCGTGAAAGAGTTTCAACCACGGAAGGTTCAGGAGTGTTGATTGCCTGTCTGGAGACTGGAGCAGCATGGCATCGAGTTACCCGCTGCATCCTACCAGGACGATCGAATGTGGCATTCTAAACTTGCGTGACGTTGTTGGTTCTTATCCCTTCAAAATGAAGGTAACTTGCGAATCGATGAGCTGGTTGACGTACGGCCGGAGAAGGCTTCTTAAGACTTCGCGTCTCGACAACCTTCGGCGTATCGTGCTCAGTGCATCTGCTAATCGCCAGAACGAAGAACTCTCATCCAGTAACTTTCACCGCTAGAACATAGACTCCTGTTCTTTCATTTTAATACGTAAGAGATTGGATCTTGCTGAGTTTACACTAGTTCAATTTTCCAGGTTTTGAGCTAAAAAAGAACCTTTCCAAGCGTCCAAATGCGGACACTATTCTTCTTGCGTCAGAAGGCGTCTGCATTTCGATCGCTTCTCTTTTTTGCCTTGCTTCTTTGGCTACTCGTGGGTCACAGTCCCGTCTTGTAGGTAATCTTTCCCTTGCTTTGTTGTACTCAATTCCTCGTTTTCCTGGATCATTGCAAACTTTTTTTGTGTGCTTAAAAGGGAATTATCCCTATCCAAATTGTGTACTGCCATGGTTGCTTGCTTGGCTTTTTTTTTTTCTTTTGCTAGTGAAACATGTGAATAGAACAGATACTTTTAAAACTGGTTATGTAGATCTTATCAGTTTCCTCTCTCATATGCCGTATCATATACACGCTTTGATCTATGTATTCCGTTGTCCTTTTGTTGGGAAAACTAAAGTTTGCTTTCAATATAGTTCGTATAATCCGACTTATTTCAGAACAGTTAGTGGTGTTTTCACTCGCACTTGAAGGGCACTCTAATTGAATGTTGGTTTTCAATGTAGTCTAACATTTTCATGACGTAGACATTAAGATGAGAAATGATAGCACAGTCTTCATTACTCTTGGTCTGAATATGAAGTTATAATTCAATAATTTTGTAAGGAATGCTGCATGATGTGTCTGTCAGCTTGTGCACGTTGTAAGAAAGCTATCTTCTGTTCTGTTTATCAGGTAGCCTCATCTACTTTGGAGCGCTTCATGCCACAGAAAGTAGATTTGCCTATGTGGCAAAACATTTTCTTGCTAGCAGCACTAATCATAAATTCTATACTGGGAGCTAGGCGATGGCAGCAAAATAGCTACTTTGATGATTCAACAAAAGCTTTAATAGTGCCAGATTCCACCATGGAAGGCAGAGTGCGGAAGTTGGAGGAAGACATTGCGAGCTCTGTTACAATCATCAGGGGGTTATCCAAACATGTTGAGAAGCTGGCAGTGCGTTTCAGAGTCACCAGACGAACTTTACGAGATCCAATACAGGAGGTCAATTATGATCCCCCTTCTCCCTCCCCTTTTGAGGACACTTTTTTCTTTCCCCCTTTTTTTCATGAAATGTAAAAGAAATTGCTGAGCACAGTGATCTTAGAAGTCATAACATAGAATCTAGGACAGAAGAATTAGTAGATAAGATGCAGGGAACGTATGATACCAGAAGAGCAGCTCTTTGTATCACATGGGACAAGCATATGTCAGCAACAAAGGGACAAGCATATGTCAGCAATTCAAAGATCTCTGGTCAATTCAATATATATCAGAACAATGTGGTCCAGAAGGATAACATTAGTGTTGGTTTGACCTTTGCTTGGAATGACCATATCCCTTTCCCCTCCCTCCCCCCTATATGTATGCTTGCGACTCAGAAGAACAAGTATTATTTGATGAGAACCAGGGTATCCAGACACTCATGTGGTAGGAGAACCAATACTGTTGCTGTTATTTTTTAAAGTCTGAATGAATGTTGCCTGGAGATGCCACAATCCTCTCCACTTTCCTAGTACAACACTTTCAAGGGAATCTTGGTTATTCAACCGGTTGTGCTGATATATTTCAGTAGTGATGTATGTGAATACACTTAGGACTGCCAGGGCACTTTTTCCCCTCTTTAGAAGGTTTTTTCCCCGGCTTGTATATACGCCTATTACCCTACGATGTCACTTATCTTTGTACATTCACTTGGTAATACAATCAATATTATGCATAGTTGATTTTGATGGGAATCGCACTTTGGACTCGGACGGGTTGGAAAGCTCGAAACAAGACCTGAAAAATGTTTCGGATGTGACCTTTTTTCCTTAAAAAGAACGAAAAATTATTGCATATACCCTAAATGAGATTAGAAACATAAATCAATGACAATTAAACATAAATTCAATAAACACAGAGTATAAAGCTGAAATTAGCTAGTGAACTTATATATGATATAATGAAAGATCAAAAGTCTATAATTACGAGTGCAAAGTCATATCAAAATATGCATATAATCATGTATGATAAGCTATCATCTTACTCCACATACTCCTCCTCCTCCTCCTCATCATCATCATCATCATCTCTAGGGTTCCTATTGCAATATTAGAACCCGTTTTGGCACGTATGCATGATGTGGAAGGCATCGTTCTTTCTTCCAAAGATCCTTTTGAGGAAACTTGTAGTTTCAAGAGTCTATGATCATCTTTCTCTTTTTCAATCATATCCATTGTAACCTCCATTTTACAAATCTTCTTTTCTTTAATTTTGGATGCAAGATGTAGGTTTGTATGTATATAAGCCAATTTTTCCATATTTTTTGGAAGCAGCCTAATTCTTCTTTTTATGTGAATCAATGAAAATGTACTCCAATTTCTCTCACAAGGAGAAACACATGTTCCTTGTGAGAGCACACATAATGCAAACTTTTGCAAATTGGGAGTGATTGCCCTAAATGTTTCCCACCACTTATGGGACGTTCCATTCTATCGGGATCCATTGTAATTGGAAGAGAAAATGTATTTGAGCATAATTCATATATGTCCAACTCATAAAAAATAACACCTTGCTTCTTAAGATCCCCTTTTGTATATCTTTCTTCCTCCAAATAGGATGTACATATGAAGGAGCATGGACTGGGGAGTGCATCATATTCCATCTATATATGCATAAATCTTTTATCTCATCAAGCCTTTCAAGAATACTTTTCATATCTCTTCCACCAGTCTATTTGTGAGCTCATAACTAACCCATGGTGACACGTTCTCTATTTGCCAAAGACGAGACTTTCAATGTCGAAGCAAAATTTGCTACTATTTCCTTCCCATTCTTCTAAACGAAAGCACTTAGAATAACATTGGACACATATTTTGCTTTCTATGTACGAGCCACTTTTTTTCTAATGTATTTCAGACTTACCATTAATGACCGCAAGACATCATACATCCTCTCATCAAGCATATTGGAGAGCATGATAAACATGTATGCAAAGTGTGTGGGTGCAAGCTTTACTAAGTCCTTGGTGCTTAGTTTTTTAAATAAAGCGAGGATAGTAGGCTTAGAAGTCACAACATAACTTTTTGTGCATCTTCCAACATTGACTTTATATCCATGCAATGTTTCCAATGTCTTCAAAAAGCAAATCAAGACAGTGGCATGTGCAATGAGTAAACAATATACGAGGCCATTCGGCCTCCACCAAACCAACAATCTTTATGTAACATGCACACTTTTAAAACATTTTTAGGACCTACATCTAAGATAGCATCTTTCAATATGCGAAATATGTATTCTCTTGATTTGTGCTCACAAGAAGTAGCTACATTTCTCAAGAAGATTGCACCAACTGAATAGTCAGCACCCATGGTTTCTTTTGTGTCCATGACTCTATCTCCACTCAGTTTGGAAATAATTTTCTACATGCATCCCTTGCATCAGTAAGTGCCAAGGAAGATTCAAAGTGTCGAATTTTAAAATTTTAAGATACTTGCCATTAGGTGCGTTCAAGTTCATCTTGTTCCTTCGATTCATGGTTACACAGGCGAATATTTCTTGCTGTTCAAATTTATCATATGTGGTGTCCTAGAGCTAAATGAACCATCACTTATGAGTTTCTACCTACGTGAGATCATACTCCAACCCATCATCGTGAGCTTACCTTCTACATAGCCCCATAGCCTTGAGTCTTGATTCATTAATGAATCATGATTGTACTTTATTGTTTGTAAGTTGTAATTAGTAATGCTAACATGTGCTTTCTTTATTTGTACTTTATATCTATAATTTATTGTACTATATCTTATATATTTTTGTGTATGTGTAGTGACGCACCTTATACACCTTACCTTTGGATACTATTCAATCCTCGCATCAAATCGACACAGCGCAGAGTGAAAATTTCTAAGGATGATTAAAAAAAAGCATGCTTTTTTGGCAAAGAAATTAGCTATTGCTAATTTTAGCTAGCTATTGCTAGTTTTAGCTTTTTCCGTAAAACAATTGTGATTTCGGCGTCGATTTGCGATCACGTGTGTTAGTGTTTTGTAGTTGCTTTTAGAGGTGCTTTTCCATGAACTCAAAGCTATATAAGCAAGGCTTTGGCCTTTGTTCCACTTCATGATTCAAGGAGTGATCAAGGAGATCATCTCAAGCTACTCTCTTTGAGGAGATCAAGGAGATCAAGGAGAAGATCTTGGAGGCCATCTTGGATGAGGAGTTCTCACACTCTTGGAGGAGTTGTGATCTACATCTTGGGTGATTATTTGGAGGAGATTCTGCGAGCTTACCATAAACATCGATTGTTGATTTACTGTGAGTAGCAAGTCTATTTCCGTTCTTACTTGCTAGGTCACTCTTTCTGATTTAGGTTGATCAAAATTTGGGTTTGCTGTAGAACAGTTCTAAACTGTTCATATTCTCCATATTCTCACACACACACTCTTGAGTCTTCATACCTCTTAGGCACACAATCTCTTGTATCTAGTTCCTATTTCTGCCTAGATTCAGATATTGGAAATTTAGTAAGCCCATAACTAATATCATAGGTCAAAGGTTCCATAGGTCGAGCATCTACAACATAGAATCTAGAAGTCTTCCAGTATTGACAAAACATGAACATGCCACATTTAATCATAAATGATGAGACAGAGATAGAGAAAGACTAGACAACATGTATAAAGTGTTACGTAAGCCACTGGTTACTCACACTATCATATATACCAATGTTCAATGTACAATGTGGGAGCAAAATTCTCAACCACTCTATGTGAACAGAAATAGATGGATGAGTGAATGTACAAATGTAACAAACATATTCAGATGTATGAGCAGAAATCTGAATATACATGAGATGTGTGACCAAATAGGTTGTAGAAGAGTGAATATGAGTGACAGAAAGAGGAAGGATCAGTCTAAAACTGATAATCAACAAACCCTCGTCTAACCTTAGGCTATGGAAGACCCTAAGTTAGACACGTGTGTGAAAAGATCACATACGTACAAAAGTAGCAAAGAATGCTAATGAGTTTGCTGCCAGAAATCCTCAAACTCATATGAACATATCTTCTCTAACAGCTCATCCAAATATGCATAAAGCATACACGTACTGATTCTCTTGTACCTATGCCGAATAGGACTCCTCCTGATATGGATGCCACTGGCTCCATAAACTCCAAGTAGTACTTGTGTGCATAAAGAGAACATGTACTTGAATTCTTAACATAAGATGTAAATCTTATGTTAACCACCATCCAATGTCTTTGAGGTAACCCGAAATCTTCATGTAGAAGACAATCTTCAAATACATCATGTGAATGGCCGATCCACACCACCAAGCTGCGAATAGCCTCTCCATAAGAAAAGAGTGTGAGCACACTCTTATTCTCCAAGAAGAACTCCATAGCCGCTCCTCAACATGCCCCATGTGCTAAGAAGCACCACCTCTATTGAGGGACCAAGCTTCCAAAGCTTGTTGAGACAAGCTCATGTTATATAGCCTTGTATATCTCTCCAAAACTCCTTCAAAAGCACTCTAAATAAAGCTATCGCTTGATAAAGCATTATCGCAAATTGCTCTACGATCTGAAAAAACTCGAGGAAAAATCCATATGCTCTTATTGCGCTTCCGGTGTGCTTTTGAACAATGTTTTTGATAAAAAAATCTTCGCAATGTCATCTGCTGCCCGTGGGAATTGAACTTGCGCCACAGGGTTGGGACGTGATCACTTTAACTAAGGGGCCTTTTTCTTTTTCTTGTAGAAGAACTATAAAAGAGAGCTACACATGCTGTGTATACCGAGGCCTTTTGGACTAATAGGACATTGTTTTCCAACAATCCCCCCTGCAATGTCATATTGGTACAAACTGAACTGGATCTGCAAACTTCATTCATCTACAAACTATCACAAGCTTCAAGCTTGTACTCCCGAAGTGACCTTCAAACCTTTTCTTCAAAAGTCTTCTTCAAAATTGAATTTGACTTTTCTTCAAAAAACCTGAACGAAATATCAAGCTTCTCTTCAATAGAACTCTGGAACCTTCTCCTGAATAGGAACATGACAAAGGAAATATAGGAATACCTATTGATATGACTTTACTTTTCTCTTCCTCTAGTGCTAAGAGTAAGAGAGAAAACAAACATGGTATACAAATCATAGAATCATGTTTTATCATCTCTTCATATCTTTGAATCAAAATTTTGCTTCAAATGACTGATATGATTGAATTCACCAACCTTTTCCTTAATGATGAATTGCCTTTCTAGAGTTACCTCTCTAGATACAAAATGTGAGAAAATAACTTCCAACCAACTTACAACACAAAATTGGTTGAAAACAAAACTGATGCTCTCTCCACATTTGTCTTCTTAGATGAGTTTTCTTTCCATGAAAGAGATCTCTCAAAACTCTCTAGAAAAACCTCTAAATACCTGTTTTGATGTAGCCTTTAACTTTCAAATAATGAAAGTATATAAAAGCACTCCTTGAATCCTTTAAATCTCTTCATAACCGCTCTTCTAAGATATGATCTCCAATTGATAATTTGATAGTAGAAACTGATACCTATGACTTGATGTTGATCTGGTTCCTTCATCTTCTCCAAACCATTGTTTTTCCTTGAATTTGAAGTAGCCTTCTCTTCATCAAGTCTTGGTCTTCAAGTTCATCTTTTGGCTACCAACAGATCATGAACTTCATACGCCACACTGATGAATAAACATGTGACCGAATTGTCTAATTCTCAGATCTCTACTCATCTAGATTAAGTGTGTATGTCAAATGTCAAACATTAGAAGATGCTCTTAAATCATATGTTGTAAATCTGGAAGTCTGGGAACCTGGGAATTTGAGAGCTTGAATGTTCTGATGCCAAAGCCCTAAAGCTCTGATACCAAATGTTGGAAATTTAGTAAGCCCATAACTAATATCACAGGTCCAAGGTTCCATAGGTCCAACATCTACAACATAGAATCTAGGAGTCTTCCAATATTGACAAAACATGAAAATGCCACATTTAATCATAAATGATAGACAAAGATAGAGAAAGACTAGACAACATGTATAAAGTGTTACGTAAGCCATAGTGATAGGGGACGGCGGGACGGGGGCCAAAATGACCTTGAACGCACGTCTCGGCAGTCCTACTCAAGAAAAGAAGGGTCAGGGACGGCTCCCGTCCCGACGGACCGTCCCAGACAGGGGACGTGTCCCGGATCACCTAGGACGCCTTGTTCCATGTCAGGGACGGTCACCTGGGACGGGACCCGTTCCCAAAACCCAATTCAGAGGTGTTTTTTAGGCTATTTTTTAGGGGTTCTCAAGCCCATTGATGAGCGGGAGAGAGAGAGAGAGAGAGAGAGAGAGAGAGAGAGAGAGAGAGAGAGAGAGAGAGAGAGAGAGAGAGAGAGAGAGAGAGAGAGAGAGAGAGAGAGAGAGAGAGAGAGAGAGAGAGAGAGAGAGAGAGAGAGAGAGAGATATGCAACCTATATCTTAGGCTCTAACAACTTTTGTACTTATGAGTTTCTATTATCTAAGCTTTATATCCTAAGCTTTGTCCTATGAGTTCCTCCTCCCCTCCCCTCCTTTGAGCCCTTTAGGCTTCTTCCCTCCCCTCTTGCACCTTCATATCGTAAACTTTCTCCTCTTCCCTACTTTGAGTTCCACCTTCACACCCTTCCCCTCCTTTGAGCCACCTTAGCCCCTCCCCCTACCCCCCCCCCTCCCCCCCCCCCCCCCCCGTCCCGGCCCCCGTCTCGGAACCCCCTTTATCGGCCGGCCTCGTCTCGGGACCCGATCCCGACCCGGGACCCGTCCCCCGTCCGAGGTAACTATGACTTAAGCCACTGCTTACTCACACTATCGTATATACCAATGTTCAATGTACAATGTGGGAGCAAAATTCTCAACCACTCTATGTGAACAGAAATAGATGGATGAGTGAATGTACAAATGTAACAAACATATTCAGATGTATGAACAAAAATCTGAATATACATGAGATGTGTGACCAAATAGGTTGTAGAAGAGTGAATATGAGTAACAAAAAGAGGAAGGATCAATCTAAAATTGATAATCAACAAACCCTCATCTAACCTTAGGCTATGGAAGACCCTAAGTTAGACACGTGTGTGAAAAGATCACATACTTACAAAAGTAGCAAAGAATGCTAATAAGTTTGCTGCCAGAAATCCTCAAACTCATATGAACATATCTTCTCTAACACCTCATCCAAATATGCATAAAGCATACACGTATTGATTCTCTTGTACCTATGCCGAATAGGACGACTCCTGATATGGATGCCACTGGCTCCATAAACTCCAAGTAGTACCTGTGTGCATAAAGAGAACATGTACCTGAATTCTTAACATAAGATGTAAATCTTATGTTAACCACCATCCGATGTCTTTGAAGTAACCCGAAATCTTCATGTAGAAGACAATCTTCAAATACATCATGTGAATGGCCGATCCAAACCACCAAGCTGCCAATAGCCTCTCCATAAGCAAGAGTGTGAGCACACTCTTCTTCTCCAAGAAGAACTCCATAGCCGCTCCTCAACATGCTCCAAAATAGCACCATGGCTGCCCCATGTGCTAAGAAGCACCACCTCTATTGAGGGACCAAGCTTCCAAAGCTTGTGTTGAAATAGGTGAAGGATGAATAGATAATGAGACAAGCTCATGTTATATAGCCTTGTATATCTCTCCAAAAGCTCCTTCAAAAGCACTCTAAATAAAGCTATCGCTTGGTAAAGCATTATCGCAAATTGCTCTACGGTGTGGAAAAAGTCACAAAAAAATCCATGTGCACTTATCGCGCTGCCGGTGTGCTTTTGAACAACATTTTTGATAAAAAAATCTTCGCGTTGACATCCGCTGCCCGTGCGAATTGAACTTGCGCCACAGGGTTGGGAGGCGATCACTTCAACCAAGGCGCCTTCTTCTTTTTCTTGTAGAAGAACTATAAAAGAGAGCTACACATGCTGTGTATACTGATGCCTTTTGGACTAATAGGACATTGTTTTCCAACAAGTTTGTATCATATTCACACATTGTAATTTGACATTTGAATATAGATAGTATAGGTGGGCCTCATAGCTTACTGTTACGCTTGAAATCGTGTCTATCTCTTCTCTATCTCTCATTCATCTTCCTTTTGAGTACTAAGGTGTATATGTTGAGGTTCATCTCTTGGATGATCCTATAAACTTGTGATTTATTTTTATTATGCCCCATCCTACTTCCAACATATTATATCAGATCTTAGAATACACCCTTAACAAGATGAGTGATTGTAAACTTAGAGAATGAAGACAAGCTTGAAGGCATGTCTAACTATCCAATGTGGAGTTTTATGATGATGAATCTGTTAGTATCAAAGGACTTATGGAATATTGTCAATGGCACTTATCGAAGGTCAGGAGAAGTCGTAGAAGAGACTACTTCATCTTCTAGAACTTCTTTTCCTATTTGTGCTCAACAGGAGGTTAGTGAAAGAACTCTTTCATTACGAGGAGTTCGTGCTACTACCATACTACTTCCTACAAAAGAGCAATCAAGATGGGATTCAAGGAATGCACTAGCACTTTCATATATTGCTATGGGAGTCAAGAGGCATATTATACCCCATATCAGGTCTTGGAGAACATCTCGTCAGGCTTGGTTGGAGTTAGAGAATCTCTATCAAAGCAGAAACCCTGCTACGAAAGCTCATCTAAGGAGACAACTAGCCAACACAAGGATGAAAGTTGGTGAATAAGTTCAGACACGTATTTTTGAAGCTCAAAGATTTACGAGATCAGTTACTCAATGTTGGAGTCAACATTTCAGATGACGAGATGATAAACACTCTTTTAAACTCACTTCCCTCTACATATCGTCCTTTTGTTACCTCTTTATCTCTCTCTCTACAAGAGATAGAGAACTTTCATTTGAAGAGCTACAATTTCTGTTACTTCAAGATGAGGATCAACAAAAGAGTATGGAAGAGAATGATGAAACCATGCTATTTTCGTCGAAGGGAAGGAAGAAGGAGACAAAGAAGGAGAAGAGTCAATAATCCAAGAAGGAAAGTAAGTCTTCTAATCCAAAGTCTTCGAGTCCTTTTCCTAATGCTTCCTCTAGACCCAAAGAAAAGTCTTCGACTACATCTAATTCAAAGAAAGGAGTATGCCATTATTGTAGAAACCAGGTCATTACATAGCAAAATGCAAAACAAGGATTTTCAATTAGGTAATAGTGATGAAGATCATCCAAAACCTAAATCTTCAAAGGTAGATTCATATGCATGTATTACTATAAGAAATATCTTTTGATCGGGAAGCGTTCAATGCAATCTCAGATAATCCTTGGATTTTTGATTTTGGAGCTACTAAGCATATGACAGATTTCTGAAAGGTATTTTCTTCCCTTTCTAACTCTTCAGGTAGAAGAGTGACCATTGCAGATGCTCATGATTTAGATGTCGTTGGTGTTGGAGAAGTGAACCTAAAGTCCAAAGAAGGTGGAAATTTCACAATTTCCAATGTTCTTTACATTCCAGACATGAAGAAGAATTTGCTCTCTATCTCTACGTTCTTGTCAGATGGTCATAAAGTTGTTTTTAAGAAAAATTCAGGTGAGATCCTCTCACCCAATGAGGAGCATTGTCTACTTCAAGGTGAAAACAGAAGTGGCATGTTTGTATTGTCCAAGATAAGTCATGCTAATGTTGCTAGGTCTATTACACCTAAGGAGAACATGAAGTTATGGCATGCTAAATTTGGTCATATCAGTCACACATCTCTCAAGCATATCAAAGATCAAGGTATGGTGGAGAGTTTGCCTACTTTTGCTTTACGAGATGATGTACAGTCATGTGAAGGATGTCTTGAAGGAAAGCTTCACAAACTACCTTTCAAGAAGCATGGATACATCACCGTCACAAGGAAGTTGCAAATCATTCAGATATGAATGGTCCGATGAGAATAGATTCTATTCAAGGTTTCAGGTACTTTGTTATGTTTATTGATGATTTCTCAATATATTTGTGGATTTACGGTCTTAAAATGAAGTCAGAGGTTTTTCCTACTTTCAAGAAGTTCTTAGTTATGGTTGAAAATGAAAGACAGTCAAAGCTCCAGATTTTGAGAAGTGATAGAGGAGGAGAGTACATGTCTAAAGACTTTTAAGTCTTTTCTTGAAGACAAAGGTATCTCTCATCAACTCACTATTGCTTATATGCCAGAACAGAATGGTGTTGCAGAGAGAAAGAATAGGATACTTGTTGAGATGATGTGTAGTATGATGTCATTTTGAATACAATTAATCACATTTTCAATAGGTCTTCCACAAAAGCTTTGAAGGTCATTACACCTTATGAAGCTTATTATAGGAAGAAGCCCAATGTGAGTTACTTCAAAGTTTTTGGTTCCCCAACTTATTTTCACATTGAGAAGAAGGATCGTGGTAAGCTTGATGTAAAAGCCATTGAAGCAGTCTTTATTGGCTATGCAATTCAAAGCAAGGGATACAGAATCTATGTTCCAGATACATGTGATATCCTACTCTCATGCAATGCATATATAGCAGAAAGTCAGATTTATGATAAGAAGGAAGAGATTCTAGAATTCATGAAAGCAGATGACCATGCATTTTTCAGAAGGAATTTGGATTCTTATATTCAGCCATACAAGGGGGTTGATGAACCTACTCAAACCCTAAGAGATACAGGTGAAGATGGAATTCCATTACCTACATCAATACCTAGTCCATCATCAATATCTCTTAAAGTTTTGACTTATGAAGTTGGAGAAGATTCCAAAGTTCCAAAGAAAGAGATACTGTGAAGTGGTATTGGAAGGTCTGATAGAAAGAGAGGAATAATAGAACCACCACTCCCACTATATCCCCATGCAACTCTTGTACATGGTCATATCTCCGTGTTGTTTCCCCATATCCTTCCCCTTAAGAGGACCCTTGCAAAGGTAGTCTAAAATTGGGAAACCGTCTCTGAAAGGTGCTAACCCGCTCCCATGTGGCACTATCTTCTGAACTATCTTTCCACTTTACTAGACACTCTTTATATAAGTGACTTCTCGTCCGTTTCTCTCGAGTGCGTAGTATGCTCTCATGCTCATGTGGAATAGATTGAACAGAAATAGGCTCTACTACCTCAGTGTCTGGAATGAGGTTGTGAGATTCACCCAGCCTTTTCTTAAGCCAGCTAACATGAAAAACTGGATGGATTTGACTATTCTCTGGAAGTTGGAGCTGGTAAGCCATCTTTCCTATTCTCTTAAGTATTTGGAAAGGTCCACAATACCTAGGAGATAGTTTTGGACAAGGTCCCGTCTTCATGGTTTCAGATCTAGATGGAACTCTAAGATAGACATGCTCTCCTACCTCAAAGTTGATCTCTCTCCTTTGAGGGTCAGCATAGGCTCTAGCTCTATCCTGAGCTCTCCTAATGCTGTCCTTAGCAAGCCTAAGCATATCGTTCATCTCTTCCAAAAAGTCCTTTCAAGCTTGAACCTTCTCATTCTGCCAACCTACTGCATAAGGAGCTCTTGGCTGAAAGCCATACATAAGCATAAATGGACTATGCCTAGTGGAAGAGTGCTTGGCACTATTATATGCAAACTCTACTATAGGTAAGTACTCTTCCCAATTAGTTTGCCTTTCATTCACATATGCTCGAAGCATATCCCTAGGGTTAACCCTCTCTGTTTGCCCATCCGACTGTGGATGCTCGGCTGTACTCATGCTAAGTTTCGTGTCCAACCTTTTGAAGACCGCTCTCCAAAAGTGGCGATACCAATATGAAGCTTGACTTCCTGTGACTCCCCTCACTTTTGTGGGATTCAGAGCAAAGGAACCTTCCCCCAAAAGTGAGGGGAGTCACAGGAAGTTAAGCTTCACAAATACTGAAGAACCAGAAAGGATACCACCACTTTTCAAGGATACGCCAAAGTGGTTATATCAAATGTGAAAGAACAATGGTGTAAAGGAATACTCTGGAAGAACCAGAAGTCAGACAAATAGACAACAAGAAGACTAAGTAAATTATGTAGAACATTTTGGGATTCATAATGTTTTAGTTCTTACTTTAGTTGAGAATGAACTAGCCAGTGTTCAAGATGCACTACAAAGTGATGTGATTATCACAAGTCCCAAGATTGAGTTCAAGTATGGAGATGGGTGTATCTACATGACACAATAGAAATACATTGAGAAATTATTGGAAAGGTTTGAGATGACAGATTCTAAGCCTATGCAGACACCGATGGATGTCAATGTGTCATCACAGTCGGAAGCAGATTCAAAACTATTTGATGCTACATTATATAGTCAAGGAGTTGGTTGCTTGATATATCTATGTAATACACATCCGAACATTCAATTTGCAGTTTCTCAAGTATCCAGGCATGAGGTTTATACATAGTCAGCTTAAGATTCAGTGGAAAGAAGTCAAGAAAAAGTCAGAGGAGTATTGCAGGTTATTAAACCTTGTACCATTGTGACATTGAGGGGGGGAGGGATTGTTAGAAACAATATCATAAGAGGTCCAAAATCTCCACTACAATAGTTTTATAATATGTTCTTCATATATTCTCTACAAGAAAAGTCGCATGGCGACTTGGCTAGAGGAATGTGCTCCCATCCAAAGGACCAGAGCTCGATCCTTGGCGTCAACACACAATGCAACGCGAAGATTTCTAAGGATGATTTAAAAAAGAGAATGCTTTTTTGGCGAAGAAATTAGCTATCACTAATTTTAGCTAGCTATCGCTAGTTTTAGCTTTTTCCATAAAACAATTGTGATTTTGATGCCGATTCGCGATCACGTGTATTAGTATTTTTTAGTTGCTTTTAGAGGTGCTTTTCCATGAACTCAAAGCTATATAGGCAAAGCTTTGGCCTATTGTTCAACATCATCATTCAAGGAGTGATCAAGGAGATAATCTCAAGCTACTCTCTTTGAGGAGATTAAGGAGATTAAGGAGATCAAGGAGAAGATCTTGGAGGCCATCTTGGAGTTGGAGTTCTCCCACTCTTGGAGGTATTGTGATCTAGATCTTGGTGATTATCTGGAGGAGATTCTGCGAGCTTACCATTAACATCCATTGTTGATTTACTGTGAGTAGAAAGTCTATTTCTGTTCTTACTTGCTAGGTCACTCGTTTCTAATTTAGGTTGATCAGAATTTGGGTTTCCTATAGAACAATTCTAAACTGTTCATATTCTCTATATTCTCTCACACACACTCTTCATACCTCTTAGGTACACAATCTCTTGTATCTAGTTCCTGTTTTTGTCTAAGATCCAGATATTGTTAGTTTGTATCATATTCACACATTGTAATTTGACATTTGAATATAGATAGTTTAGGTTAGCCTCATAGCTTACCGTTACACTTGAAATCTTGTCCATCTCTCTCTATCTCTCACTCATCTTCCTTTTGAGTATTAAGGTGTGTATGTTAAGGTTTATATGTTGGAAGATCCTATAAACCTATGATTTATTTTTATTGTGGTCTATCCCACTTCCAACATATGGTATCAGATCTTAGAATACCAACACTCTTGTCAATACCAAAGCCTTTGAAACCTAAAATATGAGTCCAAACTCGATTTGCCTCCCCTTCCCTCCCCTCCCCCCTCCAACCCCCAAATATGTGTCCACAATACTTGCATTTGCAAGTCCATTGATCTTTAGGTAGTTGCTTGATCTTTGCAACAAGTTCCCACTCTCCTCCTCCTTTTCGAGGCATCTACATGTGAAGAAAACACCCCAACTTTCACCTTACATGTGAAAAAAATCACTCCTTTACAAATTGAACAAGATTTTTCACTATCTTTTTGTAAAGAACTCTTTGTGTGGAAGCCTTAAGGCTTGGTAGTTTAGTAGTGTAGGCTGCTTCACCCTTTTGGAACCCCAATCACCAAGGCTCAAGGTAGCCTTGAGAAAGCGAAGTGGGTTTGTCATCCAAACAATAGGGTTGCCTTAGGATCCGTAAATGTGAGTTGCTACAGAATATAAAATGACTCGATATTGGGTTTTCTAGGAACTTATATGATTTTCTGCAATAACCCCGTTCTAATAGGTTTCGTACTCAGATGCGAAAATGGAGTCTGATAAGTCTTTCAAAATGATTCAGATGCGTTCGAATGCAACTATGTTATGTTTCTCTTCAAGCTTCTTCTTCTTCCTTGTGTTGTTCCTTTGCTTCTACAAACCTCAAACTGCATCAATGGGCATCAGAGTATGTCGCTATTTTCTCTAAGGTGCCGTCGACACCCCTCCTATCACAGTCTCAAAATCGTACGAAAATTGGTGACCGTATTGAAGGTGATAATTTATCATAGCTTTGCTTCGTGACATCAAAATTTCGATTTTGAACTTATTTTGTCCTTTGAACGCACTGTCATAGTGATTGTGTTTGCAATTTCTTCCTTTTGTGCCAAACATATGTACAATTTTCGAATTGCCTGTACAAGTGCCTCCAAGTTTGCTACAGGTCTAGCAGAGCTCAATTGGATATTTCTGTTTATCTTTTTGAGATACAATCAATTCTACGAATCAAGGTATTTAGTCATTGGCCATATCGAAAAGCAATGATGCATTCCGTATATTGGTTGTTGAGGATAAGTGGGATGGTATTAATTACCCATTATGAAAATACACAATGCTTCATGTATTGGTATCAAAAGGCATGTGGAATATTGTGCAGGTGTTGATAAAAGTTCTACTATGCTTGCGAATATAGTTATTGAAGGCGATAGAGATGGTTTTGAAGATAATGATGGAAGGGATTCACAGACACATGCATTGATAGCTTTGTTTTTCAAATGTGTCATTATCCATCATATTTGCTCTTGCAAAGAAGCAAAAGATGCTCGGCATACTCTTACAACATTATACCAAGAAAGAAATGAGGCTCGTGTTGCTTACCTCTGAAAACAGTTGGTAAGTACGCGTTTGAATGAAGGAGATGCAATGGATAATTTTTTGAGAAAGATCAAAGATTTGAAAGAGAAGCTATTTGTTCAGATAGTTCACTTGTGCATACTGTTCTTAATGGTCTCCCATATTCTCATAGTTTTGCTTCTGCTCTTCGATTGATGATGAAAGGCAATCCAAATGCCTTAGCCTTCGAGAAGTTAGTCTCTGTTTTGCAGCATTAATCTAAGCAAAAAAGGTCAATCATGCGTTTTGTAAATCAAGCTTTCTTAGCTAGTTAGAACGGCAAAGGTAAATGGAGCTCATCCACTGGTAAACAAAAATCTGTTAATGTTGCGCAATCAAAGAAGGAAGACAAAGATGACAAGAAAACAGAAAAGCAAAAATAGTTTTGCAAGTACTGTAAGGCAAATGATCGTTTCATAAAGAGTTGTCCTAAATTGTTTGCAAAAGAGGCAAAGAAGAAAGAGGTTGGAATGATTGTTGTAGAGATCCCTGCACCCAAAACAGAGGCTGCCAATCTTGTTCAGAATGAAGAATGGGCATTTACTACTCATTGCATTTGTGATCCATCTTTTCGTGAGGAGTACGTCTGTAGTAGACTCGAATGCTTGGTACTTTGATAGTGGTGCAACCAAACGTATTATCTCGTTGCACAATGCCTTCACTTCAACTTGAGCATGCTCTTATAGGGAATACTATCACGTGTGAACAAACTCCTCGTATCTTGTCATTAGAGTTGGAAAGATCATTTTGACTACTGCTGATGGAAGTTCTTTCACATTGTCAGATCCCTTATGTGTGTCAGGGATCAAGAAAAAGTTGTTATTAGTTTCAACACTAGCCAAGATTGGATTGGTTGTTAAATTTATTGATGATAGATGTACAACTTATGATCTCTCTAATGGTGATGTTATCATTGCTTTAGGCATTTCATGTCGTGAGCTCTATAAGCTCATAGATTATGTAAAATCTGAGAATGATTCAATATGCCCAATTCATGATTCTCATGCTATTTTAGATGCAAAGCTTTGGCATGCATGATTTGATTGTTTGAATTTTACTAGTTTGTTTCGCGTGCAAAAATCTGAAATGGTGTTCTCTCTACCTAAACTTAAGGCACCCTCTGAACATGTCTGTGAAGGTTGTATTTGTTGGAATTTGGGGCCCCAAGATCTTCCAATCCTAAAAACCTTTGAGCATACACACTTAATTAATCAAGATGATATGTGAGAGATAGAAAGAAAGAGATCTTGAGACAAGGATAAGTAACGTAAGCAAAATGCTTACTCACTAAATATAGATAGCTGAATTACAACATGGGAGTACTACTCAACCATATGATGTGGTGCACTCACTAAATGGAAGAATAGCCAAGAAGATGATGATGTACAAAATTTCAGATTATGTTGTTATAATCTGAATGTGTGAAGCGAATGAGCAACGAAGTGAACCTAACCTCACAAGAAAGTGCAACAAATCTGAAAATCAGTAAACCCTAATTCTGAAATTAGGGTTCAGAAACCCTAAAAACAGAATACAAGGCTAACTTACAAAAGATAGCTGCCACCACCTTGTAGAAGACTCTTTGCTCCAAGAGGGTAGCCCCTCCTTCACGAATCTTTCACCTCCAAAGCTTCAGAACTCCAAGATTGACACAAGTAAGCATCAATCCTAGCTCAAGGTATGTCAAAAGTATGCCCATAGTGCTCCTTATATAGTATTTGCCTCCCTCCAATAAAGCATGGCGAATAACTCACAAAAAAACTGATCGCTAACTCAAAAAGCCTTGATCGCAAATTTCTTGCTCTGTTTTTGCTTTTCCCCTTAAAAAATAACGATCGCTTAAAATTAGACCTTGCTTTAATTCCATCGCCCAAATTTACTTGCTTTTGGTCACTTGACATAAAACCCTAGCTGATTTTGAGTTTGGATTTCAGAAAATGTTCATCCTCCATTTTGGGCTGAATTAGGGTTCGACTTTTCTCCCTATTCTGACCTCTGATGAAGGAATGAAGCATACCACTAGATAGCTATCGCCAAGCTCTATCTATCTAGCCGAAAAAAAATTTTACCCAAACTGTACAAAAAATGCTAAGTCCAAAATGTAGATTTGTTGGAAGTGGACCATATGTACATTGACTTCCAACAATCCCTCCTTCAATGTCATATTGGTACAAGCGTCAGTAACTTGCACATCTTCTCATGATTATCTGTAGTCAATGCTTTGGTAAATATGTATGCAACATTCTCACTAGAAGGAACATAAACCAGCTCAATGTGCTTCTTTGCTATCCACTCTCGAATATAGTGGTAGTGTACCTCTATATGCTTTGTCCTTGCATGATGCACTAGATTCTTTTCTATAGCTATTGCACTCTTGCTATCTGAAAATATCTGAATGGGTTCATGTACTCTCAGATCTAAATATCTGAAAATCTTCTGCAACCATACTGACTCCAAAGTAGCTGTAAATGCTTCACGATATTCAGCTTCACACGATGAAGGTGCAATAGTGGGTTGTCTCTTTGAAAGCCATGAAATAAGACAATCTACAAGATAAAAACAAAATCCACTAGTACTTCTTCTTGTGTCTCTATCACCTGCACAATTAGAATCTGAAAATCTTTTTAGTAGCAAATGTGTAGATTTCGAAAATACCATAGCATAATTTGAAGTTCCCTTCAAATATCTGAAGATTCTCTTTACTGCTTTCCAATGTAACATTGTTGGATTCCGCATGAACCTTGGTACTTGAGAAACTGCAAACTGTATATGAGGACGTGTATTACTAAGATATATCAAGCGTCCAACCGCTTGACAATATAAAGTAATATCAAATGACTCTGCATTTGCTACTATTTGTAAAGACGCGTTCTGATCCATAGGTGTTTGCATAGGTTTAGAATCGGTCATCTGAAACCTTTTTAATAGTTTCTCAATGTACTTCTGCTGTGTCATATGGATACACTCATCTTTAAACAGAAATTGAATCCCAAGATAATAATGCAAGATTCCTAAATCATTCACATCAAATGTTTGCTTCAATTGTTCTTTAAACATCTGCAAATCTTCATCTCTGGGACTTGTGATTATAATATCATCCACATAAATAATTGCTATAATCATCATACCTGTTTCGGCTTTGACATAAAGAGTTGGAGCTGCATCTGAGTTACGGAAACCAATGGATAAAAGATATGTATGTATCTTTTCATACCATGCTCTAGGTGCTTGTTTTAATCCATACAAAGTTTTTATAAGCTTACATACCAAATGTTCTTTACTTGTTTCTTCAAAACCTTCTGGCGGCTGATTATATACATCTTCATGTAAATCACCATTTAGAAAAGCAGTTTTTATGTCAAGTTGATATATATATGCCAACCAAAATGTGCTTGTAAAGCAAGTATTGATCTAATAACTTTCATCCTAGACGTAGGAGTGAATGTCTTATCATAATCAATACCTTTTTGTTGTGCATATCTTTTGACAACCAATCTTGCTTTATACCTGTCAATAGTACCATCTGCTTTCCGTTCGATTTTGAAGATCCATTTTACACCTATAGCTTTCTTTCCTTTTGGTAACTCACATAGCTTCCAAGTTTGTTTCTTAGGAATAGAATCAATCTCTTCTTGCATAGCTTTTCTCCAAATAGGAATGCTAAGTGCATCTTTAACACATGTAGGTTCATTGTCAACTGTTGTGAATGCTAAAATATCATGAATCTCAAAGTCTTCAGCAAAACTTACATGATCTTTGTTTTTGTTGTCTAGTTTGACTCTTTGTTCTTCCTGTAAAAGTCTTTATACCACTATCTTTCCATGTCTGATATAACCAAGTAGGTGTATCCTTAAATAGTGGTGAAACTCTTTCTGACCCTTCAACTTCCACAGGTTCTGGAACTTATCCTTATGAGGTACTAGGACTTTTTGGAACTCTAGTACTTTCTTCTATTTCTAGAACTAAAGTTTCATGTGGAACTGACTCTGTAGAAGGTTGTGAGATTCCTCTTTCTTCAACTCTTTCTTCAATCCTAGGAATTTTAACTCCGTCCTGATATGGCTGAACAGGTACTTCCAAATTCCTTCTAACAAATCCATAGTCATTTTCACTAATGAACTTTGGAATTTTCGCTTCTTTATCATAAACCTTATTTTCAACAATATATGCATTGCGTGAAAGAATAACTTCACTTGTCTCTGGAACATAAAACCTGTAGCCTTTGCTCTCAACAGGATATCCAATAAAAACAACTTTCTTTGCCTTTACATCTAGTTTGCCTCAATCCTTTTTCTCAACATGTACATAAGAAAGTGATCCGAACACTCTGAAATAACTCACATTAGGTTTTCTACCATAATAAGCTTCATAAGGTGTGATTACCTTTAAAGCTTTTGTAGATGACCTGTTCAAGATGTGATTAGCTGTATGTACTGCATCAAACTAGAATTTTGGTGAAAGCGTCTTGGACGTCGTCATGCTCCGCATCGTCTCAATAAGTAATCTATTCTTCCTTTTTGCAACACCATTCTGTTGAGGAGTATAAGCAATAGTAAGGTGTCGAATAATACCTTTTTCTTCAAGAAATGTCCGGAACTCATTTGACAAGTATTCTCCACCTCTATCACTTCTGAGAATTTGGATAGTTGTCTGACTTTCATTTCAACCATAGCTACAAATTTCTTGAACATGAGAAAGATTTATGACTTCAACTTAAGACCATAGATCCATGAGTATCTTGTAAAATCATCAACAAATAGAACAAAATACTTAAAACCCTGAATAGAGTCTGCCCTCATAGGTCCATTCACATTTGAATGAATAATCTGCAATTTCCTGGTAGCTGTAATATGACCATGTTTCTTGAAAGGTAGTTTATGCATCTTACCTTCAAGACAACCTTCACATATGTCTGAATCATTTGGTAGCTCGAATGAGGGTAAACTCTCAACCATACCTTTGTTTTTGATACTCTTAAGAGCTCCAAAACTAATATGTCCCAATCTTTCATGCCATAGCTTCATATCTTCCACCGGTGACAAAGATTTGACAGCATATGCTTGATTGATTTTTGACAAAATAATAATCCCTCCTCTATGCTCACCTTGCAAAATACACTTCTCTTCTTTGTGTGACAAGATCTTACAAAGATCTTTCTCAAATACAACTTTGTAACCATCACATAAAAACGTAGATATAGATAGCAGATTCTTCTTCATGTCAGGTACATATAAAACATCGGAAATCTGAAAATTATCACCTTCTCTTTACTTTAGGGTTACTGTACCTATTCCCACAACATCCAAATCATTGCCATCTGCAATAGTAACTCTTCTACCTGAAGAATAGGAAAGAGAAGAAAATACTTCTCTGCAACCTGTCATTGTCATATGCTTAGTAGCACTTGAATCAAATATCCAAGGATTTGTTGAAAGAACTTGTAAAGGTGCCTGATCAAAAGCTACTTCCTCAATGGTGATACAGGTATAAGAATCACCTTGAGATTTTCCTTTTTTGCAATCCTTTTCTGACATATTGCTATGAAATGTCCATGTTTCTTGCAATAATGACATAATGCTTCCTTCTTCTTAGAAGACTTCTCTTTAGATGTAGTAGAAATAGAATCTGAAGTAGAAGGTGGGAGGGACTTACTTTCCTTCTTGGATTGCTTTTTCTTTTTATCCTTCTTCTTCTTTTTACCCTTTGATGAAGATAAAAGTGCTTCTTCATTCTCTTCCATTCCCTTCAACTGATCTTCATCTTGAAGTAACAAGAACTCTAATTCTTCAAATGTAACCTCTCTATCTCTTGTGGTAAGGGTAAGAGTGGTTATGAAAGACCGATATGAGATAGGAAGTGAATTAATCAGCGTTTTTACCATTTCTTCATCAGATATCTCAACTCCTACATTTAGAAGTTGATCTCTCAAGTCAACGATTCTCGTAATGTGGGTTTGAATTGACTCACCAGCCTTCATCCTTGTATTTGCTAGTTGTCTCCTCAAGTGAGCTTTCCTAGTAGGATTTCTGCACTGAAAAAGATTCTCAAGCTTCAACCAAGCTTATCTGGAACTTTTGCAAGATCTGATCTATGGTAGAATATGCTTTTTGACACTCATTGCTATGAATGAGAGTGCTAAAGAATCTCTAGCATCCCATCTTGCTTGATCTTCCGTAGGAGGAACTCTAGGTAAGGATCTACCTGTGACTTTGGATGTAGAAGTGGTTACCTCTTCTCAGTTGGTTCTTTGATTGCAACACCAGTACCTCTTGAAGGTGTTGTATCCTCTTCTTCGCCTTTTCGTCTTGGTCTTGTTAAGGATCCATTGATGATACTCCATAAATTCTTTGTCACTAACAAATTCATCAACATGAAACTCCACATGGGATAATTAGATGATCCATCCAACTTGTCCTCAATCTCAATTCTAATCTCACTCATCTTTAACTAAGTGTGTATGTCAATTATGCTCTGATACCAAGTGTTGGAATTTGGGGCCCCAAGATCTTCCAATACTAAAAACCTTTGAGCATACATACATAATTAATCAAGATGATATGTGAGAGATAGAAAGAAGGAGATCTTGAGACAAGGATAAGTAACGTAAGCAAAATGCTTACTCACTAAATATAGATGGCTGAATTACAACATGGGAGTACTACTCAACCATATGATGTGGTGCACTTACTAAATGGAAGAATAGCCAAGAAGATGATGATGTACAAAATTTCAGATTATGTTGTTATAATCTGAATGTGTGAAGCGAATGAGCAACGAAGTGAACCTACTCACAAGAAAGTGCAACAAATCTGAAAATCAACAAACACTAATTCTGAAATTAGGGTTCAAAAACCCTAAAAACAGAATACAAGGCTAACTTACAAAAGATAGCTGCCACCGCCTTGTAGAAGACTCCTTGCTCCAAGAGAGTAGCCTCTCCTTCATGAAACCTCCAAAGCTTCAGAACTCCAAGATTGACACAAGTAAGCATCAATTCTAGCTCAAGTTATGTCAAAAGTATGCCTATAGTGCTCCTTATATAGTATTTGCCTCCCGCCAATAAAGCATGGAGAATAGCTCACGAAAAAACTGATCGCTAACTCAAAAAGCCTTGATCGCAAATTTCTTGCGCTTATTTTGCTTTTCCTCTTAAAAAAATAACGATCGCTAAAAATTAGACCTTGCTTTAATTCCATCGCCCAAATTTACTTGTTTTTGGTCACTTGACATGTTTGCTGATAGTTAGAGCACATTTGTAGTTGCGAGGATGTTGGAGCAAGAGAGAGTATTCAGCAGATGGAGAAGCTCAAATGGAGCATCTCTTGACTGAGCAGCAGGGAAGGTGAGTGTCCAGCAGCACATGCAGGTGAGAGAGAGAGAGGGAGATCGAAAGAAGAAAGGGAGGCGCAGCCTTTTGGTGGGTTCTCCAAAAGAAGAAGAGCCCTAACTTTAGTTTAGGTTATTATTTATAGGACCTGGCCAAGTTCACACTGAACTTGGCCAAAAGAATAAAAATGACTATAATCAGCCTTTTAAAGGCCTATACACAAGTGTACAGCTATGAGGGGTCATTTAGGGCCTTTACCCACTATAATCAGCCTTTTAAAGGCCTATACATAAGTGTACAACTATGAGGGGTCATTTAGGGCCTTTACCCCAACAACCTCCCACTTAAAGGCATAAATGACGCCTTTAAGCTATGTGACTCCCACCATCTGTATACATAGCTGATGTTGTGCTTTGGACAAGCACTTAGTAAGAACATCTGCAGGATTCTGTGATGTATGGACCTTAACCAATGTGATAAGGCCATCCTCAAGCACTTCTCGAATGAAGTGATACCGCACATCAATGTGCTTTGTACGTGCATGGAACATGGCATTCTTTGCTAAACATATAGCACTTTGGCTGTCACATCCAAGCATAGGTGCCTTGCTGGGCAAACCAAACTCACAGCATAAACCTCAGTGGCTGAAATATATTCAGCCTCCGTAGTTGACAGAGCAACAATCTTTTGCAACCTAGAACACCATGAAATAGCACCTCCTGCAAGAGTAAATATATATCCACTTGTGGATTTACGAGTATCCACGTCACCAGCCATGTGAGAGTCACAAAAGCCTTTTAGCTCCAATGGATCTTTGCCATAGCAAATACATTTATTCTTGGTCCCTTTCATGTACCTCAAGATAGATTTGACTGCCTCCCAATGAGCTTTGCCAGGATTAGCCATAAACCTGCTAACAACTCCCACTGCATGAGCAATGTCTGGCCGAGTGGCAACCATAGCATACATAAGTGAGCCCCAAGCTGATGCATATGGAACCCTCTTCATGTAGTTGGCTGCATCATCATCCTTGGGACAGCCATCTTTGGAAAGCTTGACATGTGGCTGCAATGGCACTCCAAGAGGCTTAGAATCAGCCACATTAAATCTGTCTAGTACTTTATCAATGTACTTTTCTTGGGATAAATGCAAAGTATGTTGCTGCCTATCCCTTTTTATTCGCATACCAAGAATATGCTCAGCTTCCCCAAGGTCTTTCATTGAAAAACTCAGAGTTGAGCTGCTGTTTCAGAGCATTTAGTGTGCCCTTTTTCTTCCCAGCCAGCAACATATCATCTACATACAGCACAAGAATGATTGGGCTGCCATCTTCATCCTTTTTAGTGTACAAAGAGTGATCTGCATGGCTTCTTTTGAACCCATGTTTGAACATAAATGCATCAAACTTCTTATACCATTGCCTAGGGGCTTGTTTCAGCCCATATAAGCTCCTTTTCAGCTTGCATACCAGATGCTCTTTTCCAGGAATGGCATATCCTTCTGGCTATTTCATGTACAGCTCTTCATCTAAGTCACCATGCAAAAAGGCTGTTTTAACATCCATTTGGAATAGCTCCAAATCCAAAGCAGCTGTAATAGCAAATAGCACACGTAGAGTGGTCATTTTAACTACCGGAGAGAACACCTCTTGGAAATCAATGCCCTCCTTTTGGGCATATCCCTGTGACAAAGTACCTGTAAAGAGGGATAAGTGTTCAGCTGCACTCTTGGACTCATCAAGTTGCATACCAACAAGCTTCCGCATCAAATGCACTTGGTTCACATGCGTAGTGTTCTCATAGGTTGCTTTCAGCTTTGCCCATATTTCTGAAGCAGAGGTCAGCCCTTTGAGATCTACCAAGATCTCATCAGAGACGGCCATCTTGATATACGTAACAGCTTTCTTGTTCAAGATCAGCCAAGCTTCCTGTGACATATCTTCTTGTTTTTCAGCTTCCAATGCCCTATCACAATCCTTCAAGAAGAGAATACCTTGCATTCTCTCCTTCCACAAATCGAAACCTGTTCCCTCAAAACGTCGAATCTCAAATAGATTCTTCACATATGAGGAGGATGACGCCATGATTGCACGATGAAGAAGTTAATATGCTGAAATTTGGGCAAAAATGCACCAAATCAGAGTATCACTTCAAAAAATGATGCATAATGGCTTCAAGCTGTTGTGGGAGCAAAATGGAGCAAAAACAGAGCAGTTGGACCACAAGATTAAAATCTGTAATTTTTGAATTTACCTGCAGAAAATTCCAGCAAGTCAATTTATGATGCAAATCAGCAAATTTGACTTTTCTTGACCTCAAAGTGTATACATAAGGCTATAAGGAAGCTTTTAGGAGCAAAAGGGAGCAAAAGCCCCAAATTTTCTCTTCAGAATTTTGAAAAATTCAAAGAAAATCCCACAATTTGCTATACATAAGCAAATTTCTCATGCCACACTTCAATACATGAAATGTTAAACCTGTATATTGCTGTTTTGGACTGTGGAACACTTGTGTACACCTGTAAAACACCTGGAAATAGCCTCTTTTGAGCAATAAGACAAAGAGGAACAATTTCTTCGCGATGAAATCAAAGAATATCACGTGAAAAGAAGTTTATGCTTCTCCAAAACTCAGAAAAACCTGCAAAAACTGAAGTAGAACACTCCAGAAATGCTGATGTCGCTGTGTTGGGCACCTTCTTCGCGATGAAACGCGAAGTTCTTGCAAAATCTGAAGAAAAACCTTGCTGAAAACTGAAACGCAGCTGCTCTAATGCCTCAACGGAGCTCTGATACAAGTTGTTGGAGCAAGAGAGAGTATTCAGCAGATGGAGAAGCTCAAATGGAGCATCTCTTGACTGAGCAACAGGGCAGGTGAGTGTCCAGAAGCACACGCAGGTTAGAGAGAGAGAGGGAGATCGAAAGAAGAAAGGGAGGCGCAGCCTTTTGGTGCGTTCTCCAAAAGAAGAAGAGCCCTAACTTTAGTTTAGATTATTATTTATAGGACCTTGCCAAGTTCACACTGAACTTGGCCAAAAGAATAAAAATGACTATAATCAGCCTTTTAAAGGCCTATACACAAGTGTACAACTATGAGGGGTCATTTAGGGCCTTTACCCAAACAGAGGAACCCTATGTTCCATGCTCGCACAAAGCACATTGAGGTGCACTATCATTATGTCAACGAGAGACTCTATGCCCGAGAGATCAATTTGGCTCATGTGCCCACATAGGATAATGTTGTAGACCTTGTCACAAAGCCTCTCTGTTTGGGAGAAGTTTGAAACTTTTTGCAAAGCTTTGGGCATACTTCCTTTTGTGGATTTGTTTCTTTCTGCCTAGTTTGGCACTTTCTTAAACATGAATGTAAGCTTGTTGTTCACCACATCACTACTAGGGGGGATTTGTTGATACATTTCAACAACGATATGTGTGAACACACTTAAGACCGTCAGTGCACTTTTTTCCCTCTTTGGGAGGCCCCCCCCCCCCCCCCCCCCCCCCCCCCCGACGACTTGTGTACATGCCTATTCTCGTAACAAGTCACTTGTCTTTGTACATTCACTTGGTAATACATTAAGCGTTGTGTTTCTCTCGAAGCTTCTTCTTCTTCCTTGTGATCTTGTGCTTCCGAAGACCGTGAACGCCAAAAGGTTGGCTTTGGTTGTCCTCCATGTTCATCACAATATGCATGTGAGGTTGTTCAAGGGTACCCCATCCTTGAATGATGATTAGAGCCAAAGCTTTCATAACTTTTGTGTTGTATATAAAGAATTATCGTTCACATTCATTTTCACGATTTTGATTTTGGATCGTTTATTGGATTTCTTGGTTTTATGCGTTATTCATTTTGGATTCATAATTTTATGAATATGTATGTATATACGCAAATGTGCGTGCACATGTGTGCACACACACGCACACGTGTGCGCACACAATTCTTTTTGATTTGAGTTTTATTTTGAATGATTTTCCTTTTGGGTAAAAGATGAATGCAAGAAGCTGGTAGTAATAGCAAATGTGCATATAATTTCACAATTTTCAGGTTATCTTGTTATTATTTATGTCAATTGTAAAATCTATATAATGGTTGACTTTGCCCCTCAATTGAGAGGTCGTTGACTTTTGCTTTGCTTGAGATGAATGACAAGAATTCTTTAACTTAGTTCTCACCCCTTAACACTAGTGTTGTACTTGGACACTTTAGTGTCTTGAGAAAGAGACATTATTTGATGAATTTTTTAGATTACTAGAAGGAACTATTTATGAACGTAACTATGCAACATGTTTTCATAAGGGTTGAATATCTCTAGAAAAATATAGTTTTTACTAAAAGATAGAAAAATTAGATTTATTCATTAATTGTATGATGCTAATTTCAGTATTGACGCAGAAATTACAGTGATGTCAATTAGTGGTTATTTTTAATTAAAATCATGATCTCACAATTTTCATTGTTGTAGATGCAATAAAGTCTCTTATTTTATATATGTCAACACTTTTCTATCCATATTTAGAGATTTTAAATGATTTTTGCTTAGTTTAAGGCATAAAAGTAATCTCATATGTGCCATGACAATCTTATAATCTATGAATTATTTTGGAAAGTGATGGTATGAATATGACTCATTTTTTATTATCAAAATACTATTTAAGATCCTTAAATCTAGAGATATTTTTTTAACAACCTTAGGAGTCAAATTTCTATGTGGATTCTTCAAGTTAAACAATGCTACTGTTTTTCTATGCTAAGATATGCTACATGATTAAAGTTAATATGCTAGTTTTTTCTATATAAAGTAGTTTATAATGTTTATATAGTTATTTTGATTGATATTATATACTTTATATCGTTGCGAAAAGCTAATATTTTAGGATGAATTTCTATTCTTGGCAGAGTGGAATATGGCTACTCAATGAAATATTGAGATTGTTGGTGCTATGTGAGATAGGTACAAAATTATTGGTTCAAATACATGCACCATATTTGTTTGGTATTATATGATGGTTTTTGAAATAAAATACCAGCCATTTTAGTGATTTTTATGCATCAATATCATATAGGAGGCTCCTCTAGTGTATAACTATATAAGGAGCACCTTATATTGTATTAAATTTCGTATTATAAAAACGATTTTTCTAATTCTCAAGACTTGTCTTAAAATGATTATATGACTTTAAATAAACATCAGAAAAATCATTTCAATAAGAGGATTTTTTTTTTCTCATGGAGATATTTCTTTTTTCTCATATATAATTCTATAGAAAAACTGTTTTTTTTAAACCACATTCAATAATTTCTATATTTTGGGTTATCAAAAAACATCATCTTTTCTAAATATATTTTTTATAGAACATTTAGGTATAGGTCTCTATGGGGCTAGATGGATTTTTCAAAATTTTATTTCATTAGTATGCGTGATGTTTTTTTACTTGTTAGAAAAAAGGACACTAAAGTGTCTTGTTTTGGTAGAACACTTTGTGTTAATGCTATGCAACATGTGACCACTTTCATTTCCTCTTCAGAGAGGAATTCAGGCCACTCTAGATGCATGGGATATGAGGATTAGAGGTGTTTGGGTGTATTCTTTATAGAGCCATCAAAACATAGGGAGAGCCCTATCAGGAAACCAAAAAGACAGATTTGGGGCATGTTACAGATTTCTTGATGCCAACCATCATTGGATGATCAAATGAAGATTGGAGCAGGTCTTTCATACTACAGATATATTGCTTGGTTTTGTTACTGAGTTACAATGATCAAGGTACTGTCAACTATAGAGGACCTCACTCTATCAATGGAGATTTTGGTTCAGCATTTGGATCATTTTAGCTTGTCAGAGGCACCCGATCAGGTACTTTAATTTTGGAGTTCGAAGGGATTTGTCAACAACTGCTGCAGGGCTTCTTGTGAGATGGATTCCCTACACCATCCTGCTATGCACTCCTCTTTGTACCTTCTCATTTATTCATTTCAGCATCTTCCACCCAATAGACAACCACTTTCCACTTTATGCCTAGTGGCTTTCCTGTTGTTCTAGGCCTTACCTTCTTGATACTACACTCGAGTGTAGGATCCTTTATTTTCTTTCATTCAACTCATCCAGACATTGTATCAGATTCACCATGATGCAACTTTTTGGTCTCATAGGCCACTGCCCTTTCCAAATTATTCCATCCATTCTGCTCCCGTTTCTCTCTCCCTCTACTACCGTATCTCCCAAGACGAACCTTGTGAGACATTCAAAGAGATCAATTGATTGGTTATACAATATTGCATACAATATGCTATATTTTAGATTGAATTTCATGTCATATGGCCACTGTGCATGGATGTATCATGTTTTAAGTTTGAATTTGATTGCCTGATGTCACCTACAGTATACATATCATTGTTCTCAAATTTTTTCTTGTCAAAGTTCAAGGTCCTGTCAGAAACCGTACAAAATGTTGTGGGACCTGAAAGAAGATAGATTCCCATCAGAAGGCAGAAATCGGATTTGCATCAGAAACAACTATGCCTGTACTTTATGAAAAATACGTAGAATACACTTGAAATTTTCTCTTGGGTGCTTGGAATCCTCCCTCTGCAATTTCTCAGCTGTGAACTGATCTTTCCACTATCACACAATTATAATGCTTATGTGTGTGGCCTTCTTTTGTTGGTGGGGTGGGGGAAACAGGTAGTCCATATCCCTATCTTCTCTACAGTCTTATGTGGAAATGTATTCTCTTGTTCTTGAATAATTTTTGCAAATTTGTGACTTTAGTAGGTTCTAGTAAAATGAAATTTGTGGACCTATGCAAATGTTTTGAGAGGCAAATAAAGGCTGTAAGAAAGGGAAGGAAAAACATGTGTTTGTTGGGGAGGGAATGTTAGATGGAAAAGGCAGGGAAGGATTGAGCCTACACTTCTTTCTGCAGACAGCTGCTGTTGCTCAAAAGACATCAGATTCCGTCAAGCTCTTGACAGCACGGGGGATTGCTTTGGAGAGGGACATACGAGAAGTGCATCAGGTTCTATTGAAAATGCAGGTATTATTCAATATAAAACTCAACATGTATGCTTGAAGTATTTGCATTTGTATTTACATGAGAAACTCTGTGAACATTGTCTGAAACACCTAATGGACAGATGGTCATCTTCTCCATTTACATAGAGTTTTTTTTCTTTATACTTGTCTTTTCTGAGCATCAAACGTGTTCATAATTTGAAAACATGTTTTCAAGCTATAAATGTATCCATAGTACGAACGAGAGAATTAATTCGGGAATTTTTCGTTTAATTCGTTGAGTTCGTTTGGACCAAAAATAAAATTCGGAAATTTTATCGATCTGGAGAGAACTTTATTTTCTTATATATATATATATATATATATATATATATATATATATATATATATATATATATATATATATATATATATATATATATATATATATATATATATATATATATATATATATGTGTGTGTGTGTGTGTGTGTGTGTGTGTGTGTATAATATAACTAGTAATTAAAAGAACTTAAAAGTTGAAACATACTTCAAAGTTCAAACATTGATTATTTGATATTAACACATAAGACTCTTACTAAGAAAGTTAGAATTTAGAATCATAAGTGAGCTTTGATGAATCATAAGTCATGTCATTAAACTTTTAAAGATAAGTAAGCGGCAAAGTTCAAACTTCAAGCAATCATCATCATCCACCATACATGATAGTAAATACATATAAACTATCATGATACATCATGAATCTCAATACATCATAAGTCAAGTGACAACTCACAAGTGTCAATACATCATAAATCAAGTCACAAGTGTCACTAAGTGTACTGAAGTCTGTGTCAATATCTCAATACATGTCAATGCCAAATGGACCAATGGTCATGAGTCATGAGTCATGACTCATCATCATCTATAAGATCCTCATCAAAAGAACTAGCCCATGATGAAGTATCAGTGCTATAGTCCTCTCTGGACTTCCAAGGTCTAGCTCCTGTATCATCATCATCACTGCTTCCTCCACCTCTCGGTCCTCCTTGCTACTAGAATGGAGTGCATGTGCTCCACATCCTCGTCTACCACGTCGAGAAGCAATCTTTGAAGGCCTTTGACTCGTAGATGGCTGATCTGGATCTGTTGCAATATACAAATGGTAAATGGATTAATAACTATCTAATAATGAAATAAGTTATCATTTATGAATCATGATAAACATTATAATTTTTAGCTACCTAATCTGCCACTAGATCTTGCACTCCTACGTGTTTGTGTCACAAATTGTTGAGACTCCTTAAATAACATGGTAAAGATACAGAGTAGATTCGGTTTGCGAACCGGATGATTTCAGTACGTTTAATGGTTCGCTCCGTTCGGTACGAACCGTATGGGTTCGGTTCGATTTTTTTAAGCCATCATGTCACCAAAGATTGTGCATTATTTTGAAACTCGAGCCCCAAGTTCTAACGACTGAAGTGCTTCGATATTCGAGAGCTGACCAGCGACCACATTCGAGACTTGCGACTGTAGACTGTGTGAGCACTGAGCTTGCAAGTTGCCAATGGCCATAGAGCTTGAGCCTCGAGATCTCTGAGTAGCTAGGCCATCGCGTGACTCCGTGAGCACTTCAGCACTTGCGAATCTATCGAGGGCCGAGGCTTGCGGCTTGACCTTCTCGAATCAATGCTTTTTTGAGACTCCGAGTGCAATATTCAACCATATTCAACGTTATTCACACTAAGCATTCACACTAAGCACTTGAGGTGACCACCATATTCAGCCTTGGCCATTGTCCCAATTGTCTTGCATTCTTCAATCGTGAGAGCCCTTAGTGTCTTGCATTAACTTATCAATATGCCTCGAAGCATGAATGCCATGTGGGATGTCCATACCATTAACCACTCATTGGCTAATGCTCAAAGTACTTCGGGCTCAGGCACCCGTAAGTGGACATGCAAATATTGTACGAAGACCTTCTCTACCACGACTACACGACTTATACGTCATGTGTTTGGTTTACGAGGAATGGGCATTTCTGCATGTGATAAAGTTCCTCCGGAGATTGCTCAAATCGTAATACGTGATCATGCCTTGGCACAAGAGGCTCGTGTTGCATGTCGTCGTGATTTGGCCTCGGCCGACATCGAGATGATGGAGGACATAGTTCCTTCTTCAGAGATACGCAACCTGCAACTAGTGCTACTCGGAGTCGAACTTCATCACAAAGAGTCGACACTATGGAAGAGGACTCCTGGACCCCTCCTACACAACGTGCTTAGCAAGGACTTAGTGCCTCATTTATATCCTCGGCCATACAAAAACAAAGACAAAAGGATGCAGAGATACAAATTGCGAGGTGTGTTATTGAATGCAATCTCGCATTTAATGTGGTACATACCGAGGCATGGAGATGCATGGTGAAAGCCATTGCTCAGGTTGGTCCATGTGATGATTGGTATGGAATTGACTACAAGCGATTGCGTACTACCATGTTAGATGAGGAAAGGGATCGCATTGAGGTACAGTTAGAGCCTATTAAGACAGGTTGGATGATGTATGGATGTTCCATCATTTCTGATGGATGGAGTGACACACGTCGACGCCATATTATAAACATCCTGGTGTCATCTTGCCTAGGTACCTATTTCCTCCGTGCTGTGGATGCTAGTAAAGCAGGAGTTCGCATTACGGGTGAGTTTATCTTTCAGCATATCAAATCTTCCATTCTTGAGGTTGGAGCTGAAAATGTGGTACAAGTTATCACAGATAATGCATCGAGCTGTAAGAGAATGGGGGAAATGATTGAAGATGAGTTCCCCAAAATAGTTTGGACACCCTGTGCTGCACACTGTGTAGATCTCCTATTAGAGGATATCGGGAAACTACCATGGATAGAGCCCATTGTGAATGATGCCAAACGCATTGTGAATTTTATACGTAAAAATCATTTGGTATTATCCGTATTTCGTTCTCATAGCACCATGGAGTTGATTCGACTTGCAGATACTAGATTCGGTTACATATATTTGGTGTTATGTAGACTTCAAAAAGTCATAGATGCATTGCGTGTGACCATCATAGATCGCAGATGGACAAACGTAGCTTGCACGTTATGTGCAAAGGAAAGTATTGGATAAGAGCTTTTGGAAGGAAACTGATTCCATTGTTCCTGCTTTGAAGCCCATTTATATCTTGCTTCGTATAGTGGACAAAGAGGGTTCTACACTTGGACTTGTCAAACATTTCTATATGCAGATGAGACAGGCTATCGTGCGAGGAAGGGAACTTTCACAAGAGGTATATAAATTTGAATTTTGAAATTTATGTATGTTTCTTTTATTTAATATATTTATATAAAAATTCAGATTTAACATTGATTTTACTTTGTAGGAAATCTGACATTTTACGACTAGTGGACTATCATTGGTCTTTCCTATCTAGACCCATACATGGATTCTCGGCACTCTTGTATCCATATTTCAAGAGTCCGGCTTTATGGGTAGAAGGCAAACTACGACACATGAAGGATGAGTACATGCAGCGCATCATGTCCCCTGACGATCAGCTTCTCTTTGATAGAGATTTCACAGGCTATATGGGGAATGTGGGCATTGCTTATGCACGGAGTACATCTATGCGCAAAGAGGTGACTGCAGAGCCATTGGAGTGGTGGCTACATTATGGCTATGGTCACCCTTCAATGGCTCCACATGCTCTAAGAGTCTTATCACAGGTATTTTTTTTGTATCGATAATTGAACATTGATTCAAATCTCATGAGTCATTAGTCATGACTCATAAATTATAATTTGTGTAGGATGCTTCCTCTAGTGCATGTGAACGCAATTGGAGCGCCTATTCTCTCATTCATACAAAGCTTAGGAATAGGTTGAATCTACAACAGTTAGAGAGGTTCGTCTTTTGTAAGGCCAACTTGAGATTGGTGCATGACCTCAAAACAGAAACAGATAGACCAAAGGTATTTTTTTTATATACTTGAGTTTATGTCCTTCATTCTTTTAAGTTTAATATTACAAATTGTAATTCAAATTTCTTTTTTATCATTTATGTAATGTATAGGTATCTCCTACCATCTTTGAGAGTTCGATCGAGACAAAGGACGAGATGACAGTTGTTCGAGACTAGCCGGAGGATATCTATCGCATGCTTCACCAGGAGCTAGAGAGTATTGATCGCAGAGTGATAGTGCAAGTGCTCGTCGATTGGGTATTCAACGCCAGATAGACATTGCATCTACGAGTGTAGCTCGAGCACCGGTGTACATCAGGAGGCGCAAAATGCGCCCACGACGACGAGGAGAGCCAATTCCTGAGGAAGATGACATTGACATAGCACCACATAGCATTGATTACACTCAGATTGTCGAGCCAGAGTACGATGAGGATGGGAATGTCACTGTCATTGGAGACATTCCATCAGAGTCATCATCATTGTCTTCTTCGGAGGGGATGGATGATGAGGAGCATGATGATTGATCCCATTATGTAGAGTCTATACTATATAGATTAGTCATTATGTGGAGTTTGACACTCGACAGTGGACTCAGGCATCATAGATGTCCTTTCTTCGTTATGTTTTTGTATCAGGATTTCACTTGAGACATTTCATGCTTCATGTATTATTCACGTACATTTTGGTTCATAGTTAATACATGTTATGTGGATGCTATGCTCATTGCTTTGTTTCCTGAGTTTGTGATTATTGTTATAACTTTAATTTTTGGAAGTAATGTTTGAAGTGGATGGCGATATTATTCATAAAGTCTAAAAGATGGTTATGTTAAATTGTTGATGGTTATAACTTATGGACCATGGTATATGTTCTAGAAACTAGAGTTTAGAAATCTATTTGTGCTTGTATTATTTTGAAATAAATATATATATATATATATATATATATATATATATATATATATATATATATATATATATATATATATATATATATATATATATATATATATATATTTAATACATGGATGAACCTTACCTCGAAGGTAAGGTTCTTCCATCGAACCGAATGCGTATCGAACCTTACGAACCTTACCACCTTGTAAAGATATCCTTCTCTTCTTGTGGGATTTGAGGGATATCTTTAATTTGTCCAATATCAATCGAGTCAACATTAACCTACATAAACAATCAATTAAGGATGAGAGACATTAGTTGTGGCATCATACATTGAAAATTTGTAATTTATAATTTGAAATTTGTCCATAATGCATATATAATTATATTCAAACTTACTTGTAGAGGTGCAATATGACTTCCTTTGCTTTCCAACAACTTGAGATTGCAGTGTGTGTACACTAACTTCTTAAGTCGTGAAGGACTTAATCTATTTCTCTTTTTTGTATGAAAAAGAGCCCATGTGCTTCAATTCCGCTCAGCGGGCCCAATGCTACAATCTTGTGATAATATCTAGAGGGCCAACTATCTCTACAAAAATTACAAAATACAATTGTGAATTAGATTTATAAGTTATATCATAAAAATTATTAGTAACTAGTCTACTCACCAATAGAGGAGTGCCCACTCCATATTTCTCCTACCAAGTTACAGGAGTAACCTTGTTCTCTCGTAATCGTGCAGTGGGCTCCCCAAAGTATTGTTCCATGCAACGGAACTGCAATCGCTCACTCTCCAACTGAGATTGGAGGCCTAGATCTCCCTCTGTCCAACGTTTCACATACTCTATCCAACTATCTTCTAAGGCTTCATCAACATTCTGCTCCTCAGATCTCCATAATGGATGGAGTATGTGAGCAATAGCATGGATTGGCTTATGAAACCAATCCCATCTCCTTTGCACTGCATCACATAACTCACGTTTCCTAAAATTTTATTGTACAAAAATAAGAAGAAATTACATTAGTTGAAGAGTCAAACTAGAAACATGAATGTGAAAATATTCAAACTTATAAATGCTAAAATTGTAAATACTCACTCTATATCTGAGAGTCCGACAATGTTTCTGATGCATCCTTGTATACGACCAATGTATTCGTATACAAGTCCAAGTGTACTCCCCTCCATATCCACAATACGAAGCACTGCATAAAGAGGTTGGAGGGCTCCAATAAGTAACTCTGCCTTTGACCAAAAGGCATAATCTCCCATAACCAATGCTGAAAAGAGTGTATACAACGGATCTGTAACGGGTAACTGATACCATTCCTCTGAGATAACTTTTCGAAGAAGCCCTTTCCTTACACGAAGTACTCTATCTAGTACTATGAACATGCAACAAAATCGAGTCATAGAGGGCTTTTGGAGTTCAAGATCTGAATGTGCACGGAAAATGTTTTGGACTTTAGGGCGAGAGGTCACAAATCTTACAATGAATCTAGCTTTCACAAGGATGGATCTCACCCATTCCATGGCACCAATGTCTTCCATGTAATTTTGGGAAACTCATCCTCTAACATGCGTTCCATAGCCACACAATTAGATGCATTATCTGTGACCACTTGCACCACATTCTTGCTGCCAACATCATCTATGGCTTTTTTCACATGGGAGTAAATGAATTCACCTGTGACAATCGTCCCACGTGCTGGTATGGCACGCAAGAACATTGTCCCCTTGCAAGAGGAGACAAGAATGTTATACACATTTCTCTTACGTACGTGGGAACACCCATCACATAATATGGAACATCCATATTTCTCCCAAGTGGCACACAAGGATAGCATTTCAGTTTCCACTGCATTCTTCTGTCTATTCAACTCTTTAGTGCGTAGCATAGCCCTCGAGGGTCCCTCCCAAGGAGCACCAATGTGGCTCACTACTCTCATAGCCCTCTTCCATGCAGTTGTATTTGTAACATTAAATGGTAAGCCACACAAGATGAATAATTTTGATATTTCTTTAGTAGCTTCTTCCATTGCTTGTTTTTGCATGGAGGCTCTCACGCTACCTCTGACAAAGACATTGGTTAGACATTGGTTTCAGGAACCTGAGGTATTGCCATGGGAGATGCACTAGAGCTCACACTATCAGTATGAACTCTTTTTGAAGGCCCTCCAAGGCTTTCATCTACCTGAATCTCAGATTCTTCAGGACCACTTGAATGGGATTGGAATCCCTACACCTTGGGTCATCTGCGTTTTTGCAGTCAAGTCCTCAAATACATTTTGAGGCACAGAGAGGCATTTTCCAATGCCCCCACCTCGCAGACCTAATAAGTGTGCCTTAATTCGTGAAGCACTGCCAACATAAATCCCATTGCAATACTTACACTCCCATGTGTTTTGTCCAGTGCCTGTCATTTTCACATGAGCACGAAGGTCAGATTGAGCTCTCCCCATGAGAAAAGATGAATGATGGATGTAGATTCTAGAAGGCTTCAAGGCTAAAGCTAGAGCCTAGAGAATAGAGGTAATGGAAGAGCTCGCTGCTGGAGTATGATTTGACTATGTAGACTGTAGTATTGAGCTCGAATATGGACTGAATGGAACTTGGAAGTTGGACGGCTGAAGCTTGCAGGCTGCAACTCTCTCTCTCTCTCTCTCGTATGTATGCTCAGAACTCGGGAGTAAAGACTTGAACGGCTGGCGGGTGCGCAGAAATCGAAAAAATGACCTCGTGAGTCGTCGACCTGAAGGCTGAACTCCAATATTATAAGTGAAGACAAGTTTCAAATTTTGCAAAAAATTCGTTCCCAACGAATTAAACGGATGCGAATTAAACGAATTTTATTGCCAGCCAATATTCACAAATTTTTTCAACTAAGAATGTATCAATGTCCTCCATTTACATGGTGAACCCTCATTCTTCCACCTATCTCCTCTATTCAAGCTGAAAACATATGCATGATTCAATGCACTTTGTCAGTTGAAAATGAGTCATAGCTAGCTACTTCACCTATTGTGATTGACATATGAAAAAGTTTTGCTTTTTCCTTATATGTGTCTCCTCTGAGCATTAAACATGATAATGATTTGAAAACATGTTTTTAAGTTATAATGTCTTTTATGTCCTCCATTGACATAGTGAACCCTCATTCTTGTATCCATCTCCTCTATTCAAGCTGAAAACATATGCATGAATCAAAGCATGATGTCAGCTGAACTGAGTCATAGCTAACTACTACATCTATTGTGATTGACAATAGATGAATTCAACTGATTGATTTGAATTCAACTTATTGATTTGAATTCAACTTATTGATTTGAATTCAACTGATATTTATATCACCATTTATCTACAATTCAGTATATCCTGTTCAATATTTAGTATCTCCATGGTCATAAGATGATTAGCTCTAAGATATTTGAATGTTCTTGTCTGCCATCTGACAGCTGGTGTGTTTGTTTTCTTGTTTCATATGTCTTGTACAAATCATGCGATGGCATCAGTTGCAGATAAAGGTCTCAATTTTTTCGGATTTCATGTTTTATCAAACTTTCTATGCTTATATTCATGTACTTGGTTCCCATTCACAACATTCAGAAATTTGTGGCTCCTTTGTTGATTATGAGTTTGGTTCTTTCAGTGCCTTAGTACTTCGAATAATGTAATAATGCTAAAAAATTCGTGTGTGTGTTCTATTGGGATGTCTGTCTCAGGAAAATCAAAGTGTGTCCTTTCTGATAATTCTTTCAGTGCCTTAGTGGTTTGGATTACATAATAATGCTAGAAAATTCGTGTGTGTTTTATTGGGATGACAATTTCAGGAAAATCAAGCCAAACAGCTAGAGCTAGTTTCAACATTAGGAAAACTTGTGAAAGATGGAAGGAAGAAAAATCCTGGTGAAAACAAGTACTCAGGAGCAGAGATCCAACACGGAAAGGTGCACATGAACAGTGAGCATCTTTCAAGGAATGATTCTGACGAGCTTCAGGTCCGTACTCAGTTCATGGAGACACAGGAGGATACAATGCACAAAAAAGAGCAATCTGATTCATTCTCAAGCACTTCAAAGTCAAATGATGTTTCTGCACATAGAACAGACTTTTGGCTCAAAAGCTCCTCTTCAGAGGAACATGTTGGGGATTCTATAATGTAGAATTTTGATGAATGCAAATCATTGTTCCCAGCTTGAGATTGATGATTGACCACTCCACAATTTTGAATTTCAGGGTAAATGAGACTAGGCTTTGAGCTCTTGTATGACTTGTACAAAAAGGAAAATCATGTCTTTCAACAACAGGAATTATGTACTGTTAAGCTCTTGATTTTTTCATGCAAAGTTTTAAGTATTATAAAAGTGTCAATTTTTTGACCAGTCATTAAAAATGTCCTACTTTCCTCTTTCGTCTGTTAACCTTCCAAAGGTCATTATATTGATGGCATTGTAAGTCTCAATCTTAACATTTCCTTTGCAGCATTTGTTGGCATTTACACAATATATTTGTTTGTGTTTGAGACTGGGATATTTGAAAGTTTCTTCTAACCTTCTTTTGATGACGTCCTCTGATGCTTGTGAATAGGTCCTCATCTTCTTGCTACCTTCCGGATTTTACGAATTGAGCATGTACATTTTCTTGCGGATGGAATTATCTTTCTGAATTCATGACTTCTCTTTCTACGGATGTTGTAGTTTTTCCATTTGTCAAAGTGTACTTCCAACGGCATACAGTACAGAATTTTGAAATAGTATGGTTGAGATCACTTAGCTTCTCATATGTCGAATCATATATCTGTCCAGTAAAATAATACTAAGAGAGTAGAGAGGAAATAGAGTAGAGAGAAAGTAGTATGGTTGAGACAACTTAGCTTCTCATATGTCGAATTGTATGTCTGTAGTAAAACGGTAGTAAGAGAGTAGAGAGAGTAGAGAGAGGAAAGAGTGTAATAGCTGAAAACTTTGAATTTTCTAGAGGTGAGTGGTGCCAAAAATTAGAGAGAAAAAATGATTGAGCTTACCATGTTTTTCCTCATATGTTGATCATACTTGGACGTTTGTCAATGCTTGCATCTGTTTTTGCAGATGTCTGAAATGACTGAATTAAAGCGAATCAGTTCTTAAGAGAATCTCAGCTCCAAAGTGCTTCCATTTTTGTCGTGAAGTTTGCACTATTCTTGGACTCGGACACTAGTGTCCTGAAAAACACACCAAATTCAATGTATTTTCATGCTTATGGTTGTTTCTTTTTGGTGCTATCATCATAAAACGACGTGTAAATACATGAACTTGCAGAAGCAATTTGTTTTTGATAGGAAAGATCCCATGAAGTCCATCATATTCAAAGTTTTACCTTGAAAATATAAAATATGAAATATTTTGGTTGCAAAATACGAGCTTGAAAGCCGAAGCAATATTTCACGAGGGCTGTGACAATTTTATTTTTTATTAAAAAAAAAGGAAGTTTCATCTTTGAGATCTACTCTTCTTGATAGCTTGAATTAATTCGAAATTACAATGAAGGACGGGCATAGCACCCATGGGAGTTTTTTTATTTTTACTGTAACAAAATTTATTAATACTATAGAATTATGCATCACATACATTTTTCTACAAATATTCCGAGCAGAAGCATTACATGCCTCAATGTTGCAAACATGTACTAGATAGCTGTTTTGTAGCATGGCTATGTACTCTCAAAAAGAGGTTTTTTTGAGCACGAGCAGAATTTTGAACTAAAGCATTGCTATAATGAGCAGAATTTTGAACTAAAGCATTGCTATAATGAAGCGCAACAAAGATCCTAGATTCTTACATTTTTTATTCTACACATTTCAACAAAAATGAGCGTCCAATCCAACGGGCGTGGTTTAGCGGATGTGCTTTGTACTCCTAGGCAGATGGCTAGGGTTCAAGTTTTGTCTAGGATTGGATGCTTCAAAGTTCCCCAAGAAGGGTGCCTCTACCTTATGAGGTCGGGTGCGTGTCTTTCCAATTCATTGTACTCTCAAAAAAAAAAGAGCTTCCAAATAAGGCAAGTTAGGTTCTTGAATCATGTATTTATTTTAATTTCTTCTTAACATGTCATTAGCTATTGCAACAAGTGTTCTGATAGTAGACACTAGCTACACGGCTAAACGTTTCCTCATAATCAATGCCATATGTTTGTGCATATCCTTTTGCTACCAATCGTGCTTTGTACTTGCTTTTGCTACCATCAACATTGTGCTTTACCTTGTAAACTCACTTGCATCCTATGGGTTTCTTTCCTTGCAAAAATGGAACCAGATTCCATGTATCGTTTCTGTAAAGTGCAGCCATCTCCTCATCCATAGCTTTTTTCCAATCATCCATAGCTTTTTTCCAATCTACATTTCCAGTTGCATGTTCAAAACAAGAGGGTTCATCTTCTTGTAGTGCCTTTGTAATGTAGGCACAATGATGAGCCATGTAACTGTCATATGTCAATCGTTGCACTGAATTCCACATCCTCCTAGATCGGTCACTTCTTCTTGTATCATTTGCATGTGCCTTTCTTACTCTCAAAGTCTTCACAGAGGGCATTTCAAGTTCCTCATTTGGTTCAAGATTAAATCTGTCTTTGGCATCTGCATAGAAGCTTTACATTTCATCAAGAACTACATCTTTGCTTACCTTCACCTATCGTGTGAGTGGGTTATAACATTTAGATCCCTTTTGCTCAAGGGAGTATCCAATGAAGATACATTTTTTTGCTTTTGGATCAAGCTTTCTCCTCAACTCATTTGGAACATGTACATATGCAATTAGCCAAAAACTTTGGCTTTTTACCTGTGAGCTTCTCTTCATGTATAACTTGATGTATAACAACAGTCAGAGTTTTGTTCATGATGTATATAGTAGTGTGCACGGCTTCTACCCAATAACAATGAGGCATATTCTTCTCAGCCATCAAGGCTCTTGCTATTTCTACAATATGTCAATTTTTGCATTTAGTAATGCCATTTTGTTGTGGTGTGTGCTTGCATGAAAATTGAAATCAAATTCCATGACTTTTTAAAAAGTTGTTGAACTCATTTGATATATATTCACCTCCCCATCAGATCTTAATGTGTGAATATACTTCCCTGTCTTCTTTTCCACCATAGCTTTAAAATTCTGGAAGTGACTGAACATCTCACTCCTCTTTCGTGAAATATACCCATAATTTCTGTGTATGGTCATCAATGAAAGTAACATAAAACCGACAACTGCCCATAGATGTGGTCCTTACAGGACCCAAAACATCTGTATGTACTATTTCTAGCATATTCTCACTAACATGCTTGTCATGTGGAAATGATGCTCTTGATTGTTTACCAAATTGACATGTTGCACATACTTTTTGCATTTCTGCAACTTTGAAATTTGGTAGTCCATTGACAATCTCCTTTGACTACATCAATTTCAGCCTCTTCAAGTTTGCATGTCCAATTCGTTTGTGCCAGATCTCCATATCAACAATAACTCCTTCACCTTTTGCAAACATTGTTGCATTCATCTCAGGAATTTCCACATTTAAGGTGAACACCCTATCCACTTTGTTTCCTTTGGCAATCAATCATCCATCCTGTTTGTACTCTTCTACATATAACCCATCAGCGTTGAACTTGACTTGTAATCCCTGGTCAACCATTTATCCAATAGAAACTAGATTCTTTGTTATATTTGGAACATGCAGCACATCAACAATATGTTTTACCTTCCCGTCCTCCATAGATAATGTCATGTTTCCTGTATGCTCGATAGGGTGTGATGTGTCATCACCTATTTCAACATATCTAGGAACTAGTAATTTTTGCAAACTAGTAAACCATTATACATGAATGTTCATATGATTTAAGGCACTTGAATCAACATAGCACACATAACCATTCGATTTCGAAACATCAGCAGACATCGTATTCATCATATGATGTTGAACCATGAACAACTTCTCAGAATCATCTATACTTGTGGATGCATAGTTGTTTTATTGCCTTTTGTTATTTTTGATTCTTCAACTTGCAATCATGTTCAAAGTGTCCAAGTTACCACAATTCTAACATCCTTTACTATCATTACCTAAATCATTTCTTTGGAAATTTTTGTGGCCTCTTTGGCTCCCCTTGCCTTGAAACTATCCTCTACCTCCTGCATGATTTTGATGTTAACCTTGGTCTTGGTTACTATTTCCTCTTCCACTTTCGAAACCTCTACCTATGCCTCTTCCTTTGCCAAAGTAGAATACCTGCTCAAGACTAGGTTTTCCTTGGGAATTTGAGTCCTCACCAAGATTCTTTTCTTCAATAATCAATATGGACACCAGATCAACAAAATTTGGAATATTTTCCCTGGTTTGTATAGAAGTTCTGAACTACTTATATGCAGCTCCTAAACCATGAAGGCACACTTCCACCTTATCATTGTCATCTACATTCATGCCAGTAGATGCAAGTGACTCACATATGCTTTTTCTTTTCAGGGTGTAATCACTTACCAACGTGCCCTTTTTCTCTAGTGTATGCAACTCATTCTTAAGTTGCAATTTTCGTGCCTTTGTATTGGTCTCATACAATGTGACCAAATTGTTCCAAGCCTCTTTGAGAGTCTTGGCATCCTGTATGTGCCCTTGCTATCATTAATGCCAACAGATAGCCGATACATTACCTTTCATGCTCCTTGATTCCGTTCCTCATATGCTCTTAACAGGTCTGCAGTGCAATTCCTCTCTAGTAACTGTAGAGCATTTTCGTTCTCTCCTTTGATGTACTTACAATAGCCTTTTCTCATAAAGAAATTCATCATTCTGAATCTTGAAGAATGGAAGTTGTTCTTGTCTAGCTTATTGCTCATAAGCTGACTCATTCCATGTGTGTTTGCCATTTTTGAAACAATTCACAACACCGCAAAGACACTACAAGTAGTACTTCCTTTTGAACATTATCGCACTATGCCGTGACAATTCGATCTCGGAAAAACATAATTTTCGTGTACCAATAGTATACAAAATTGCTTGAAATTTCGGATCTAGAATATATGAGTGTCGGCGAATAGGACACAAGTTACAGTTTTGCAAAATGACCTGGCTTTTTTGTGCCCAAAAACAAAGGTCGAGATGGCTCCGAAATAGAAATCTATCAAAAACAAGTGATCCTAAAGCGATAACTCCCAAAATATTTTGAGGCCTTCTACCTTCACGCCAAATTTCATCTGAGGTCATTTATGAATCACACTTTCTCCACACCTTCTCATGCACTCTTCACCCATTGACCTTCTCCACGAGCTCTCTATAGCCACACTGGCTCTGATACCATGATCATCCTGGATCATCACATGTTGAGCTTGATATCTCAACAAAGGACCCTTGACAGTGGCATACATGATGGCAACCACCCGACACTGGCTTCCATGGTTGAATTGTATGATCAATATAGTGGCCAAGATATCCATCAAAATCTTTGACCTCATGCATACTACCTTCAAGGTCTTTCAAAGAGTACGCACACCTCATGTTTCCACACCAAGCTTCAAACATGCCAGTTTGAATCTCATCTATGATATGAGCACCACCCCATCACTCAAAACTTACCATGTCTAGCATTTTCGCATAAAGTACCTACCCACATGTTATAAACAAACCTTTGAAGAAACGTTCACCACCGAGTTTTGGGAATACCATTTTGAGGTGTTCATTAGTAGGCATACCCATTTGATCCAACTTTTTGTCTATGAAAAACCCGTTTACTTGACATACTATTGCTACCCACCACATAATACACCACAAGCAATAGCATGGGACAATCTAAAAGCTGACCTAGAAAGGGGCATACATGTAAATGAGCACACCCTCGTACATGAACTCTTATAGAACCATATCAATCGCTCCTTGCAACAAGCTCCTATCAGGGACAAAAAACACGAGAGGGAGGGGGTGTTGGCAGTAGTTCATGGCATTGGTGAAGAGGAAGCATGTGAGGAGCAGAGCAAGGAGGCTAGAGGGGTGCCCATTAATAAAATTTCTAGTCAATATTGATTTTGATTGATGGGATCTTTTCTAGAACATCAATAATGATTCTTATCACTAAGCATTGTAACATAGAACCACCCAATTTTTCTATGTGATGGTCCATTTTGTGCAAGCTAAGGAGTCCCCAAGCTTGAGGAGCCTAGTTAGAACATAAATTCACAAATTTTTACATTTTTGGACCTTGTTCAACTTCCTAAAGGTAGTGTAGGACATAAATTTTAACTAGAAACTAGTCACTTCACCTCAAAAACTATAAATAGATCTAGATAGCTCATTTTTGGGGTTCGATAGTTTAAGCGATGAGCTTGTATGAGACTTCTTATACTTTGAGTAATGACTAGTGTGATTCTCACCTTCACCTTCGCGCACTTCACTCGTTCACGATCTTCATATCATCCGTATTGTTCCGTGGACTGGTAATTAAGGAGGTCGAGCTCCACGACATGATACTTGCCCTTGTCTAGAGTAACAAAGACTAGCACACATTTTGGCAAAGATGGAGGGGCAAGTTATTATGGTGGCTCCTTCGACATTCAAACCAAGATATCAAGGAAATCAACAATCTATATCCTATGTAAAGAATCAGTGGAAAAATAAGTCAAACTATGTGCATGGAAGTAATTATACCGAACCTTCCATGTATTATAGAGTGATTGAGCACCCACAAGGCCCTGGATGCGAATTACAACAAAAGCACAAAAATGAATGGGGGATACCCATTATAAATTCTCCACCAAACCTTGCAGAAGAAGGCTCTTCCAGTCTAGATGAGAAGATGAAGGGAACCTACTCAAGAAAATATGGTACTTATTTAGCAAGTGCACTCAAAAGAGGTAAACACTTTGAAATCTTTGAAATAAAAGTCAGTTAAAGCATGTCCATAATTGTGGAATGTAGATCAAGGTTCTTTACAAGGTGCACATCAAGAAAGATGGGACTGCAATACTTGCAATATATTAGTGCAATTTCTTGAAAAGTAGGCACGACTTCAAGCGTTAACTATTACAAGGGCTAGAGCTCACAAGAATAAGGGTACACAATTCACAAAAGAAACAAAAAAGATGAAGAAACTTCTCAACTTTGTGTTGAGATACCTCAATATATGGCCATAATAAGGAAGCAGTATTTCAAAAGGAATCTATGGGGCTCTCATATGAACTTTATGAAGCATTGATGGATGCACCTTATCATTGGAAGTAGGATAAATTCTCAAACTAGTTCTAGGTTTTACACAATAGTTATTTGTTAGGATACTTGGGAAAGAATAAAAATTGAATGCTAAAGTTCCAAATCAAAGTGTTGCCCAAGAAGGATTGCTTGCTATTGGCCCTAGCCCACCTATAGTTGTGGATTATAAGTCAATATTATTAATTGAGCTATTGAAAATACTTACTTGTTAGGATTCCTTATACATGGGGGATCATAGATTGATGTAATACTAGAAGGCATATGAAGGAAATAATTTACTACAATTCAAGTCAAAACAACCTTTGAGAATCATCAAGAATAAAAAAAATAAAGATTGCAAGATTAGAATTTCTATTAAACTTTGCAATTATAGAAGTCTATTGCTTGTATCCAATAATCCTAGGAAGGCCTTGGATTAGAATTGATAAGGTTAAATAATTATGAGGCATAGATAATATTGTCATTAAGCAAGGTAACAAGACAATGAAATTAGAGATGGTGAAGAAAATAATAGTCCCACCTATCCTCAAGCCAAGAAATGTAGAAGGAATCAACATAAGTACTAATGTAGAAGATGATAAAGAGGAACAATTTTTTGCAAAGCAAAAGAACAATAGTGCCTTTTTTGGAGGTTGATGTGTTGAAGATTGTGGATACAATAACTAGTAAAAATATTGCACATAGTAACAACTTATTACTCAAGATGAATAACACAAACGGGAATCACACATCAAGGAAAAGACTGGGCATGCAACCCACCATGTTGAGAAGTTATTTATTGAGATGTTGACCAACAATGGAGAGGATGAATTGCAAGAACTGATTCTAGGAACAAAATCGCACCCAAAAATAGTTAAAGTAGCCACCTATTTGGATCTTGATTTTAAGGAAGCTCTAAGTCATTTGTTGAGAAATGTAAGGATATTTTTGCATGGTCTTATACTGACTTGAAGGAAGTAGATCCCGCATTATGTGAACACTTTATTAATCTCAAAAGGGATGTAGCACTAGTGAAGCAACATGATGTACCCTAATTATGCTCAAAAGCGGAAGGAAGAGTTAGATAAATTACTTGACATTGAATTCATATACCCATTGAGAATGCTACCTAGTTATCCCCTATTGTGGTGGTTCCTAAGGAGAATGGTAAACTCAAGATTTGTGTGGATTACAAGAAACTAAATGTTGCTATAGAAACTAATCCATTTCTACTACCTTATTGTGATAGAATTTCGGATTTAGCAGCGAGAGCTAAAATATATAGTTTCCTAGATGGTTTTAGCAGGTATAATCAAATTAGAATGGCACTGAAGGCTAGTGAGAAACTTGTGTTTATCATGGAATTGGGGTGTATGGCCCTACTTCTATGATTTTTTACCTCAAGAATATACCACTTTCCTTTCAAAAATGGGTAATGTAGATATTTGATCCATCTCTTTTTAATTTTATGAAAGCATTGTAGGATTATTTCAATGTAAAATCTAGTAAAAAAAAAGACCATTTGCAGCATTTGGAACTATGGTTTCCAAAATGTAGGGAGTTTAGAATCTTATTGAATCCAACTAATGTGCTTTTGTATCTAGTCAAGGAGTACTTTTGGGGCACACATTTAGCAAGGGAGGAAAAGAAATAGATCCCAAAAACGTAGATCAAATCTCCATTATAGTACCTCCTATGATTGTAAAGAAAACAATGAGCTCTTTTTGGCCAAATTAAGTTGCATAGATGCTTCCTGAATTACGTGTCACATGTGTGCACTCCTTTGACTCAACTCATTAAGAAATGCACAATTTTTTCTAAGGAAAAGAATAGGATATAACTTTCAACTTTTTAAAGAAAATGTTGTTCGTAGCACCAATTCTTGTACTCCATGATTAGAAATTGCTCTTTTGCCTTTAATATATTAGTGGGAGCTATGTTAATGCAAGAATTTTAAAAGAAGTAGTTTAAGCCTGTTTATTATGGAAGCAAGGTACTCAGAGAGGATGCTTGGGAATCATTTTTTGATTGCAAAAGTTTAGGCACTATTTGTTGAACCATAAATTTTATACACATGTAGACTATCAAACATTAATATTTTTGGTCAAGAAACCCCAACTTACACAAAAACTAGAAAGATGGGTACTTTTTATGCAAGAGTTTGACTACTTTCCTGACACTGAAAAGAGCTTTCTGATGCTGAAAAGAGCTTCCTGATGCTCAAAAGATCCTCCTGATGCTCAATTGTTTTTTTTGAAACCTGCAAATGATCAATATTCTTGGTATGAAGACATGTTACAATTGTTGTTTATAGGGTTATCTCCAAAGTATGATAGAGCAAAGAAAAGAAAGAAGTTGGCATTACAAAGCAGGCGTCATGTCATTATTGGAGTACTGTACAAATATGGCCTTGGTCAAGCCTTTACAAGATATTTACTAAGCACATGAGAGACCAACTGGTGGTCACTATTTAGGAGAAATTATAGCCATGAGAATTTTACAAGCACGTTTATGGTGGCCTACTTTGTTTTTGGGAATACATTTGCTTTTGTAAAGAAACTATTTAATTTGCCAAATAGATGAAAAGCCAACAAATATGGATAGAATGCTATTGTACAAACTGTTAACTTTTGGGACCTTTCATGAAATAGCGTCTTGAGTTTATAGGGCCAATGTAGCCAACTCCAAAGCAATCAGGTAATAAATACATTTTTGTGGCCATAATCTAATGCTCTAAAGGTATGGAAATTATACCATTAAAGGATAAGAAAGCTACTAGTGTGGCTTACTTTGTTTGGGAATACATTTGCTTTTGTCAAAAAACATTTAATTTTCCAACTAGATGAAAAGCTAGCAAATAGGGATAGAATGCTATTGGACGAATTGTCAACTTTGGGACCTTTCATGAAATGGGGAATTGAGTTTATAGGGCCAATGCCACCAAATACAAAGCAATCAGATAGCAAATACATTTTGATGGCCATAAACTACTACACTAAAGGTGTGGCAACTATACAATTAAAGGATAAAAAAGCTACTAGTGTGGCTATGTTTCTTTACAAGGACATCACGACCAAGTTTGGATATCAAGTTGAGTTGATTGTTACTACTTAATATCCCCAAGCCAATGGACAAGTTGTCTTACTAAAAAAATCTTGATTTGAATATTACAAAAGTTGATAGTAGATTATAGAGCAAATTGAGATAAAAAGTTAGATTCAACATTATGGGAATTTAGGATGGCTTTTAAAAAAGCAATCGGAATAACAACTTTTAAGAGTTTTTATGGAATATAAGTGGTGGTTCTTACAGAATTCCTAATACCTAGTTTCAAGATTGAATTACAACATGACATGGGACACACTGCATCTGAAAAGGATAGAATGATTCAATTACTATAGTTAGAGAAGAACTGATTACATGTTGCATATGTGGCAGAGATTATTCAAAAAAGAAGGGAATCTTGGCTTAATATAAATCGCAAACACAAATTTTGCAACGTAAATGATTGGCTCTTACTTTATAATTTTAAGTTAGGGCACATGCAGGGAGATTTGAAGCTAAGATTCATTAGTCCTTATCAAATTGTCAAGCAAGTGGGCCCCTCTACTTATATTTTAGGTGACGAAGGGGCATATTTTTCCTAAATATGTCAACGGTTTTAGATTGAAACGATTCCATATTAAGGAGCAACATCAAGATGCAAAAATAGGGCACACTAAAAATATTTGTGTTCTAGTTATGTACTACAAATGGAATTATAATATTGCAAAATGTGCTACCTATATTTTTGTGGTTTTCATATCATATCTCCTCTTGTTTTGATGAAGTAATTTTGGGTTATCTCTTAAATTTAGAAGATTCAGTAATTGAGGACGTCTGATTTGTAAAGACAAGGAAATTGGACACTTCATATACATTGTTGACTATAGAGCAATCGTTTATTGTAAAGAGGAGTTTTACTACAACTCAATGACATGGCTATTTTTTTTAATGTCACTTAGTTCAAGCACATCTTGAATCGGCATAAATGTTTGCATGAAAGGATTTTCTTAAACATATTGTACTCCATGAGTGCTGGTAGTAAGAAAAACTCGACTTCTTATCCCCCATGTAATAATTCCTTGTAGAAAAACTTGTCTATCATGGCATACATGGCTTTATTACCTATAGACATGTCCTTACCTGATGATGGCTCTCTGCATGTGAAGCGATTGGGAAAAGTGAAGAGGAATCTAGTTATAAGATCTACCACAAAGTCAAATGTGCATGCCTCAAAGCAAACTATATTGACACCCTATGGAAGTTTAAAATCACTTCTATCCTTGATTCATATGAGCTTCTGGAGGCTATTGATGGGATTCTTCATGAGCCCCAAGAAACACATGATCCAAATAATCTTGGTCAAATGATTCCTCTTGATGATGATCTTCTACATGCTTAAAATGTAGAAATGCAGATGCACTCTTTGCTCTAGTTTCAAGTTACACTACTAATAGTGTTTTGACTCTCATTTGACATACTACCAAGGTTTGTGAAGCTTGGAACATATTGATAAATCAATGTGAAACTCGTAATCAGACATGGATTCAAAACTTGTAGAATCTGCCAGCGACAAAAATGTTTCTTGATGGGAGACTACAGAGGCATTCATCACCTGCATAAAGAATCTACGAGATCAAATGGTAGGGTAGGTGTACAAAACTCAAGTGAGGATTTAGTTCAATATTTTCTTTAAATATGTTCACCAAAGTTTGATGGTTTATTAATTGCTCTTAATACTCAAATCAGACTTCAACCTCTAACTTTTGCAGAATTTGATGTCTTACTGATGGAGGAGGAGCTATAAATCAAGGCAAGGAGTGGTGGCAACAAAGCAGATGTTGTATTCGCAACAGATGCCAAAGGAGGAAAAATGGACCCTTCAAAATATGGAGACAAAAAAAAGAATGACAAAAACAAGTTAAAGGGAGAATGTTTCCATTACAAGAAGAAAGGCCACAAAATTCAAGAGTATTGCATTAAGAAGGCAAACAAGAATAATGGTTCTTCAAAAGGTGGCAAGGGCAAGGAGTATGCGAGCATTGTAGAAATAAATCTTGAGTTTTTGTTACGATAGAGGAAGTATGCTCCTCAATTGAATATTTAGGAACAAGTGACTCATGGGTGTTCGACAATGGTGCCTCTCATCACATGATGAGCAGAAAAGACCTTTATAGTTCCATAGTGCCTCTAAAGGAACCCATCAGAGTAAAGCTAGGCTATAATGTAAGGTGTCCTATAGAGGGCAAAGGTATGGTTTCTTTCATTAATTCTATCAAACAAAAAATCTACCTTCAATAGCTTCTATCCACCTTCCATAGCCCAAATTCTATTTCATCCCTATTCTCTTCCTTTGACAATCCATTATATCATACCACCACCCATTCAATAGATCCTTCCATCGACTCTGCCATTGGACACCCAGCTTCTAGCACAACTGTGCCAGGTCATCTGAATGTTCGATCTACTTTGATGGGATTTCCTATCACTCCACGTCCTTTGACTATAGTTTTCCTTCCAACCTCCCTCCCAACTACAATCCACCCACTTATTTCTTATTTGTCCAATCTCTTCCAACCCAATGCCCAAACTCCTTTCCTTTCCGCCTTCAACACCCACATCACGAATATTCACAGCCAACACTAGCACAACACCTACCATCCCCATGTATATTGTAGACACCTCACGCACTCCTACATCCGATCACATGGACATAGCACCACCCACACACCTCCCCCATGATTCTTCCATCTCCCATTCCCCTTCCACCAAATTCATCTACACTCACTTCATCATTAGCCATTGCATTCATGCTCCCCGTTCCCCATTCCCGTCCCCTTGCATCAACAAATGTAGAAATTCCATCCACCACTATAGATAATGCATTTAATTCCATGATTCAGTGTGTAACACAACTCAAGACCAAGTATCACAGACTCAAAGAACACAATAGCATGCTACAAGCTCACTTTGCACAGTTACAACAACGTATCACAACACTTGAAGCAGACAATGAAGGCCTACAAGATCAGTATCATACCTTACAGGAAGCTCATGGCATAGTTGAGGCAAAACTCTAGGAAGTAGACCAAGAAGTCATACAGATAGTAGAAGGCCATCTTTGTACACAAATGGAACATAACTCCAAACTTCAATGCAAGATGACATTACTACAAAGACATCTAGTTGTGGCTTAGGAAGAGAATTATCACTTGCAAATACAGAATTAAGAGAAATTAGAAGCTGCCATTGAGAATACCCCTGGAACAACCATGAGCCCATCAAAATTCCAAGTTGTTCCCCCAAAGAACATTTACATCATCCTCAAAGATTATGCCAACTTACTGGAAACACATGATAAATTATCTGAAAAGCAGACACAATGACAACAACAAAAGGAGTTAACACTTATGACTTCCCCGAGTCCAATGCAATCACCACCTCGAGTAGTCTTGACTTAGTTATAGTAATGGCACTACGAAAACAAATTGTAGAATTGCAAACTAAGTTGCTTCAATACAAATGACTGCCATCCCCCTAAGGCACCGAAAGAAGAGGAACTAGTACATATTCCTATGGAACATAGTTTCAAAGAAGAATATGAACATCCACCTATTCTCAATGGTAGACTCACTGAAGAAGGACAGGACACCTTTGAAGCACCAAGGCCACTGTGGCTCAAGCAAGTCAAAGATAAGACGTACACCAAAAGATCTCATAGCAATTCAGATTCGTGTTATGATTACTATGGGAGAGACTAGGCTCAAATTAAAATATTTCTAGAACCTACACCTCTTCCAAACTACAATATTGATTGTATTTTGTTATTCTCATATATTACAATATCAAGATTAAGAGGTCACATGCAAAAAACCATAATTTTCAACACATTTCAACCAAAGGACTTAACTACTGCCACACATAGGGGCACAATTTTTTCAACCAACCTAGTGAAAGAATCTATTAGAGACATATCCAGAAATGCTATGAACATAGAACAATGTGCCACTCCATATCATTTACAATCCATGTTATGGACCACTCCTAGGCACAAAACATGGAAAGCATTTGCTATCAAGGTACACAAAAATGTATGTTGTGTTGAATGGGTAAAATATCCATACTTAGAACCATCGCAAGGATGACCCTCTCTATATCATACATGATGGCCATGATATGTCATAGGAAACCTCATCTAAAGCCCATGCCAAATGTAGGTGCTCAAATGTTGCTAAAGATTTTTGACATGATGCAGATCGTATTCAAAACATTCAAGAATACCAAGGCACCACACATCTCAGCCCCATGATTTGTGAAAGGTAACTATGATTTAATTTACGACATGAGCTCTACTCCCGACATCTTTATGCCTGGCATGCAAGAATAAGGTACCTACCAACTTGTTATAAGCAAAACTTTGAAGACAAGTTTGCAATAGGTTTCTAGGAGTACCATTATGAGGTGTTCCTATCAAAATCCACTCATTCACTTCTTTTGCTTGTAAATAAGAAATGTACTCGGAACTCTACAAAACACCCCACCCTGAGATCCCAGGCAACATTGATTGGGAATTTCTACAATTTGATCTAGCAAAAGGGACTTTGATTTGTGGGATTTGGACTCATGACCTACTGGCTAGGAGTAGGATGGGCTAACCACTTGCCCCAAAAGCCATGATTGAGGATTAGTTCCTAATACTCCCTCTTAGGGTGTGGTTCAACCATCTCCTGCAGTCATTTCTTTAGTCTAACACTCTCTTCCCCTTTTGGAGACCATTGTCCTCAATGATCAATCCTTGATCTCCCCTTGAATTGATGTCCTCACTCGTGTACAGTCTCTTGAACCTTCTTGTCCTTAACGTTGGTCTCTTGAACCCTTTCTCTCAACTTTGGTCTCTTGAACCTTGCGTTTCCGCTTCTTGGCCACTTGCCTACAGACTTGCCTTGTTTGCAACCTTGGTCTCTTGAGCACCTTGTTCTCAACCTCAGTAACTTGAACCTGGTTCTCACCTATGCTTGGTATCTCGGATTCTCAATATAGTGCTTTCATTGGAGCTCTCGTTCCAAGAGCTTTCCAACAGTATATTGCATGTCTAAATCCAACCTACGGATTGGGAGATACACTCAAATCTTTGTTGGGATCACCTTTGAAAGCGACATGCGTGCCTTCCATCTACTTTGCCAAAGCCAACTTCGTAAGATCTAATACCAATTGTGGGATTTGAACTCATGACCTACCGTCTAGGAGTACGATGGGCTAACCACTTGCCCCAAAAGCCATGGTTGAGGATTACTTCCTAATCCTCCTCTTAGGGTGTGGTTCAACCATCTCCTACAATCATTTCTTGACTCTAACATGATTATAGGCACATGATCTAGAAATGGATGTAATACAAAGCTACATTGACCATCCCATCCAACACAAGTCTTTCAGGGATGACATATGCTAGAGAGGGGAGAGTGTTAGGAGCATGAAAGTACAAGAAGGCCAAAGAAAGGAGATAGAAGGATCCTGAAGATAGAAGAGTCATGCGGATCAGGCAAAGAATAGGCCCAATCCAATTTTTAGAAATTATTTCTCAATCAAGAATGATTTTTATCACTACACCAATATTGTAAATACCATTTTTGATAGTTCAAACTCCATTTTGTTCAAGCCAAGGATTCCTCAAGCTTGAGGAGTACTAGAAGTACTTATGTATCAAACTTCATATTTTTTTTTAGCTTATTTGAGCCTCCAAATAGGCATATGAACGTATTTTTTAACTATGCCAGACACTAGGTCTAGACAAGGACAAATCTAGTCAAAAAACTATAAAAAGAGCTAGAGAGCTCATTTTTGAGGTTAGCTTGTTGGAGATAGGAGCTTGTCGTGAGTGTTGTAAAATTATTCTAGTTAATTAGAGATTCCATTGCTCCACTCTTTGTTCTTGCCTTGTGTGCATGTGATTGTGTATGTGTGTGCATGCTTGTGTGCTTCTCACTCATGCAGTTGTGCCTTCACTTGCTCATGGTCCTCATACCAGTTCTCATGTCTCAGCGGATTGACAATTATGAGGTGGATCTCCTCATGTTGATACTTATCATTGTGCTAGAGCGACAAAAGTGTGTTCTGTAATTTTGAAAGATGTTAATACTCCCGACATTCAAATTTTTAAAGATAAATTCATGCTTTAATGATGTTTAAGCCCTTGGTGCAACTATAAAAGCCTTAAATTGCTATTGTTCCTCATAAAATGCGAGATTTTAACACCAGTGCTAGAAGCCAAACTATTGCACTAAAACAAAATTTTCACTTTCAAGTCAAGGACATGGACCTGGATTCAATGGAGAAAATATAGACACAAGGGTTTGTGGGCCCCTATAAACAGACTTACATGTGAGCTCTTCCAAATCATGTTGTGCCATGTGTTGGCAACCAATTGGGAGGATGCAGCTCATAGGACGTTAACCCTTAGAATATGAAAACCCTTGTAACAAATGATATCATATTTGTAAAGATAGACTTCTACCTTATTATTTGAAGGAATCTCCAATGTTCATTGGAATATGAATCCTAAAATTATTTAGGAAATTAGGAATGCATGTAGTAGATCTGCATCAATGCAGTTACTTAATCTGATTTTGATGTATGGTTGTACAAGATTGTCATGAGTTGGGAAGGTCTTCTTGCCTTTAGAATGCCCTCCAGATAATCATGCATGAAATGCAATTACAATATGCATAAAATAATATTAAATAGAAATATAATCAAAGGCTCGTGTGATTAAATATTGGTATCATTTCATAGTAAATGACAAGACATAGTTTCTTGTTGATATTGAGTTGTGTAGTAATTTTTGGGAAGAAAGGAGTTAAAGATAAAGTGAACTACAAAAAAAGGGAGGAGAGAATAAAAAGATAGAGCATAGAATGAAACAAAAGGAGGAGGGAATAGGGAGAGGGAGGAATTCACACATGATTCAAACACGAAGATTTGATATGTCTACATTTATGAGTGCAAAAAAGAGCGACATTCACATGAATTTTAACAAAGTTGAAATCCATCCAATCCCTTTCTTATGAAGTGCGGAGATAGGATGACACAATAGCGCATGGTAAAATATCTTATAACATTTGATTCGAGAGAGCTCAAAGGTTTCATCTAGATGAGTTGAGACTCATGTGAGTGATTTTGTAAAAGCATTCCAAAGTCTGGTATAGGTCTAAAAAGCCTCATAGGGTACTGTTCAACTTTCTTAAAAAATAGTCAATTTTTTTCATCACAAAAAATGGATAAGAACAACAATTTATTTCACATGTTGGCTATTGAGAGTAATTTTGATTGTATAGAGTGTTCAAGTATTGTGTTGGGTGTTAAAAAATATTATATTACAAGTATAACTGCTTAAAATATAAGTGATGGAGGTGGTGTGGACGATATTGCAATTTTGATTTTACATGTTGTTCCTATCTTGAGTCCTCTCTCAACTCCCATTTTGACTATGTCTTGTACATTGCAAGCACCTTTCGCCATTACAGAGAAAATTTTATAGGATAGGAGAGATGCACATGCACATGTCTTGATTCTTTGTCTATCAAGCATACCATTATCCCTCATATTCACTCATGAAAAACAATGAAGGATTCTTCAGAGACTCTTGCAACATGGTATCAAGCAAGAAATGAGGATCACCTTGCTTAACTTTGAAATGGATAGTGAGCATATGAATGAAGATGATTCTATGGACAAATTTCTTACAAAAATACAAGATTTGAGGGAGATAGTTATTTTTGCAGAGTATGCGCTTCCCATTTTCTATTAAGTTTTTGCTTCTATTTTTACTTCATTCTAAAATGAAATGCCCTAATGTTTGAAGCATTAGTTTTTGTTTTGCTCCAAAAAGATCAATCCAGGTGAAACAATTCTATTGTGCATGTTGTAGATCAAGCCTTTTTTTGCTAGTGAAAAGGGCAAGGATAAGGTTCTCTTCCTCTAGTAAGAAAAAAATTGTAAATGCTTCACAATCAAAGAAGTGAAACAAACATGAGGAGAAAGCAAAGAACCTAAACTCTCTACTAAAGAGGCAAGGGTTTAGGAATGATTGTTGCAAACACTTCTTCTTCTATAATTGAGTGTGCTACCCTAGTGAAAAATGAAGAATGATCGTCTAATACACAATGTAGTTATGATCCATCAACTCATTATGATTGTATGTTTATTATGGATTCAACTACTTTGTACTTTGATAGTGATGCAATGAGACATATTATCTCTCAACATACTTCCTTAATTTTATTTGAGCTTGCCCCAAATGGAAGTATTATCACATGTGCATTAATCATATTACCTCTCTTTATCTCACTTGAAACTTGAAACTAACCCAAATGAGGATATTGCCACATGTACAAACAACTCCTATCATAGCATGGGAATCGGAAACATTATCCTTATCATTTCTAATGATAGTACATTCACACAATCATATGAATTATATGTGCTAAAGATGAAGAAGAATATGTTGTCAATGTCAAGTCTAGCCAATATTGGATTGATAAAAAAGATTGTTGACAATCATTGTACAATTTATGGTCTCTTTATTGGTGATAGAGTTATTGCATCCAATATGTTATGCCATATGATATATAAGCTAAAATTTTATGGTAAATCTATTTGGATGATTACGCATGCACATTTCAACATTTGTAGGCCACATTTAAGATGCAAAACCTTATGCTTGCACAACGGTATTTGGACAGGATTCAAGGCCAAGAACATTATCTTGATTGGAGGAAGATATGCATTTTGTGGCAAGGAGGAGGATTTGAATCACCTATTTATCCCTTGCTAGCATGCTAACAAATTTTGGCGGATATGGGAGCCTTATAAATAATGGAAAGGAAATACTCCTATGGGTCCTCAAGAAATGTTGTCGGGTTGTTGTGTCAGAATGGATTTGCTATTGTGAAATATATGGAGAGGAATCATTTTGTGACATATCTGGCTAAGTAGGAACCAACATGTATCCCAATCAAGGAAAAAAGACTTTGGTCACTCTCTGAGAAGAGCTCTCTTAATTTCTAATCACAATAGCTTGCAAGATATGATTGAAGCAAACAAGAGCAATGTTCAAATTAGAGATTTGCTTATATAATATCATTCAAATAGATGGAGAAAATAGCTATAATTAATATAATCTGAAGACAAATTTCATATGGTGCTCTCTCTTGGATAATGGTACTTGTATCTAGTCTGGTTTCTTTTTCTGTATCTCTAGATATGATTGGTTGTATCATGTTAATTTATCCCAAGATCTTGAGATGGTTGTGCATGTCATAAATGTAATTTCTAGAATGGTAAGAATCAACATAATATGTTGTTGAGGTATCTCTGCCATCAAGCCTGTAGTTCTCATCTCTATATCCCTAAAGTCTAGAGTTGTATCATCAATATATGTATGGATCCCTGTACCTCAAGGTCTTATTTTGCCTCCATATTAGGGCTTCTTGCCCCTTGTCAGAATATTATCCCTCCACTAATATATTTTCTTTCATTGTTCTCCAAAAAAAACTTGACATACACATTTTGTTCATCTGTATTTTTTTAGTTATGCTTGTAAAAATTTGACATGGTGGCCTCCTTTTCTAAACTTGAGGAATCATCTAAATATGTATGTGATTGGCTACATTTTGGGTAAGGTGTAGCATTCTTCCTTTCTTGAAAATGGTACAATAAGAGCTAAAAATAAATTGTAGCTTGTTCATAATGATGTGTATACTCCTATGCATACAACATCTTTTGGAAATTATCTATACTTTATAGGTTTTAAGATTATTATTTTAGGCATGTATGGGTCTATCCACTCAATTCAAAGTCTACAATTAATATGTGCTTTAAATATTTGTTGGTGATGGTTGAAAATATGTCAACAAGTAAAATATGTACGCTTTATTCTAATTCAAGGGGAAGTATATGTTTTCTCAAATGGATGCATTTCTAGCTAAGTGTGGGATAAAACATCAATATAGACTAGCATATAGACCATAATGGAATGGAATTGCTAAGAGGAAAAAAAGTCTCTTTTGGAAACGACAAACATGTATGATATAAAGTCATGCATTACCCCATAGTTTTTGACTTGGCCATGATGTGTGCCACACATGTACTTAATAGGTGTCCTAATAAGGCATTATAGTTTATCAATCTTTATGATGCTTGGATGGTCATAATCTATATGTTGCTCATCTATGTGCTTTTGGTTGTTAGACAAATGCATTAATTCCTAAGCAATAATGCAACAAATTGGATGACAAAGCTATGGAATGTATTTTGGTTGGATATAGTTCTAAGAGCAAAGTTTATTGTTTGTATCATCTACAAGGTAATTTGTTTTCGGTTAGATGAGATGTACTTTTTGTGAAGATGTAGTTCAACCTCTCCTTGTTCAAAGAATGTGTATGGTACTTTTTTGCCTCTTTTCATTGGTGGGTAGTCAAATTTTGTCCTAATGAGACAACTTCTTAGCCTCTACAAGTTTTAAATGAATATATAGATCATTACATTTTTTATGTACATATTCATGATGCAATTAATCATGAATGAGCACATATTGATGGGACAAAATCTATACCAAAATGGTTGGTGCAAATTTCAAGAGGTATATGGTACTCATTCAAGCTCTTATGTTGCTTCTTTTGTATCAGATTGCTAAGCAATGGTTGTTTCTAGGTTTTTTCATGAGAGTAAGCCTATTTCATCTGATGAAGCAAAAAAAAAAACTATATGGCCAGTATGCAATAAAAAAATTATGCCATTATGAGGAAAGGCACGTGGTCTTTATGGGACATGCTTTCTAGCAAGAAGGCCATTTGTGACAAAAGGCCCTGTAAGTTAAAACATAAGCTTAATAGTAGTGTGAACCACTATAACTCTAGGATTGTGGCTAAAAATTGTGCTCAAGAAAAAGGCATTAATTTTGATGAGACCTTTACTCGCACATGTTGTGTGATAATGAATCGTAACATTTGTGCACTTCCAAATCACAATGGTTGGAATGTACATTAGTTGGACATTAAAACTACATGTTTTGATCGGGATATGCATGAATAAGCATATATGGTTTATCCCTTTGGTTTTGTGCAAAAAGGGTATGAAAATAAAGTGTGTAGGTTAAATAAGGAATTATATGAAGAAAGTAGCATGTGATTGATATAAAAACACATGCCCATCTATTAGAATATGAGTTTCACAATAATCCAAGTAGAAGAACCTTAAATTGTGAAGCATGTAGATGATGTGCTTCTAATCATTGTTGTTTATGTTCATGACATGTGTCCACAAGTGGTTTTCACTTCATGATTTGTAGCTCATGCATATGTTGTTGAGAAAGAAGCAACATATAGTAGCCGCTTTTAGTTGTGAGGCTAAATATAGGGAAACTTTCATATCTAGTATTCAATGTGTGTGGTTTAGACACCTTGTGGATGATTTGGGTGTCAGTTAGACTTATACCACCATAATTCTTGATATTTAGAGAACATTGGTGGTTGTAATGAACCTGTTGTTCCATGCTGCACTAAGAAGATTGAGATGCACTATCATTATGCTAGGTAGAGACTCTCTATTGGAGAGATCAATTTGGCTTATGTGCGTAGATAGGATAATGCTGCATACATTTTCACAAAGGTTACACTCTCATGAGAAGTTTGAATCTTTATATAAAGCTTTGGACTTAGTCCCTTTTGTGGTTCAATGTTAGTGCACATTGGTTGAAACTTCTTTATACATGAGTGTCAACCCCTTGTTCATTGCATGACTCCAAGGGATAATTTTAGTATATTTAAGTAGTGATGTGTGTGAACACACTTACAATTGGTTGGGCTCACTTTTACCTCCATAGGAGGTTTTTTCCCTCGGTCTATATAAATTGTTACTTATCTATGTATATTCCACACTTAGTAACATATTTCCAATCGTGATATGTAAAAAAGAAAATCTATAACCTAACCTCCACACATGCGAGAGAATGACATCTAACTCTCCACCCAACCTGTTATTATATAGACCTTGGAAACTAACCATGAACACTAGAGTAACTCAAGTCCACATATGCATGTGCAATCTCCATCTTTGGATTTACATCTTCCACTAGAGTTGACTAGTGGAAAGATATACTTATTACTTGAGTTAAGTCTTTCTAAACTCAAGTTAACTTAAATTAATGTGAGTGGATGCTTCTCGAAGGACTTAGAAAGTTTTTTAGCAAAATATTATCCCCATGCTAATCGTGGGGATTTAACCCAAGACTTCCTCCTTCCCATTCAATGGAATTAACTACTAGGCTAAGCAATCAACTTGTCTAATCTAGAAGTGCCTAATGTTATCGTTAAATTGAGACTTTTCAAGCCATGTTATAACATTTATCCCCCTTTGAAGGACACTTTTTTTTTTTCAAAATATGCTTGAAGGTATCACTATATGAGCCCATGGCCCAAACTCAGGAGCATGGTTGTCATATATCATTAAACAAAAAGGGATCCTACCTTGGACTAGATATGAAAAGAGGGGAATACATGCATGGTTTCATCCCTCCCAAATCCTTCTAATTACCATCTATCTTTTCACTTAATAAGTTAAATATAATGCAAAGTATGGACACAACAATAAGGGTGGATTTAAACATCCTTGCATAGCTCACTATTTTGCTATGTGTGGATTGGTCATCCAAAGCACAAACATGCGAACTAGGTGGATTATAGTATCTCTAAACAATTTTCTATCTCGATACATTTCTATGCACCACTTGTGCATGGAACTAACAAAATGGATAGATACTCTAACATTTTGAGAACTCTTCTCAAATGCACTAGAACTCGACTAGGAGAATGGAGTTTGAGTTTGACCAAAACATCCAATTGAGATGGTGCTTACTATGGTTCACTTCTAACCAAGATTCATTGAACTCTTTCTCAACTAGATGACTTCATTGTCCAATCCGGGCTTCAAGATTCTAGTAGAATGTAGGAAAGAAAATTTCCCTCACCTTTGTGAACTCAGCTTCACTTGAAACAAAACAAATCCTAGATGAATTGCATATTTCTCTAAGCGTTGGACACTTTCTCAAAACTTGAACCTAAGCTTGAAGTTGAGCTTGGGAATTCATCACTTAGTGTACAACATCCCATACCACCATACCCACTTTGATGTTGATGCAAAACTTAATTTTCCATACCATCAAGCTCATATCCACACCATCATGCAATGACTTCCACTTAAACTCAATCTTTCTTAAATTCAAAACCTTGATCGCCATCTCAATTTCTAATAGCTTTAAGCCTATGTGCAGTTGAACACCTTATTCCAATGTTTGAACATTTCTCTTTTCATGCTTTAACTTAAAGCATACAAAATTTCTTTTTATATCTATATATTTAAGATCATATAAATAGAAAAACCAGTCCTTAACTTATATGTGAAGTCCTTGGGTATCATGAAAACTTTTGACCTCTAGGGGATCTCTAAATCCTTCTACTTTATATTAGAAAACTCTTCCCAAGATGTAATCCCATCCTACTAAGGACTTGTTGATATATTTAGGTAGTGATGTGTGTGAACACACTAGGACCATCGGGGCACTTTTTTCCCTCTTTAGGAGGTTTTTTTCCCCATCTTGTATATATGTCTATAACCCTAATATGTTACTAATCTTTGTACATTCCCTTGGTAATACATTCAGTATTGTGTGTTGTGCTCCAAGCTTCTTCTTCTTCCTTGTGTTGTTTGCGTGCTTCCGCAAACCTCAAACTCCAACAATTGGTATGAGAGCAAGTCACCGCTTCATCTAGGGCATCGTCGACACTCATTTGGTCACGTTCTTAGAATTTCACAAAAATTGGTTAGCATACTCAAGGCAATTAGGAGTTCAAAACAATTTTGTTGCGTGGTGTCGAAATCATGATCTGAGCTTGTTTTGGCCTCCAAATGCACTATCATAGTGCCTATGTAGGCAATTTCATCTTTTTGTGCCAAAGATATATGCACGTTTCGGCTCGCTAGTATAAGCTCCTTAAAGTCTGCTATAGGTTTAGCAGAACTTGATAGGGTAGTTATGTTCAACTTTTTGAGATACACTCATTTTTCTGCATCAAAGTACTTTAATCAGTTGCCATGGATGAAAGTAGTGATGTATTTTGTATGTTGGTTGTTGAGGATAAGCTAGATGGTACCAATTACCCATTATGGGCTTATATGATGTGTCATGTATTGGTTGCAAAAGGAGGGGGAATATTGTGCAGGGTGTTGAAAAACGTCCTATTACACCTACAAATACATTTACTAAAGGTGATGTAGATGGCATTGAAGATGGTGATATTCTTCAGGTTCCTGTTCATGCTACAATTCCTACTGCACCTTCTGCAGAGCAAGTTTGTTGGGATGGCAGAGATGCTTAGGCACATGCATTGATAGCCTTGTCTATCAAACGTGCCATTATTCCTCACATTCGCTCTTGTAGAACAACAAAGGATGCTTGGGATACACTTACCACTTTTTACCAAGCAAGGAATGAGGCTCGTGTTGCTTACCTCCAAAAATAGTTGGAGAGTGAGCACATGAATGAAGGAGATTCCATGGATAGTTTTTTGACAAACATCAAAGATTTGAAGGAGTAGTTGATTTCTGCTGATGAAGTCGTGCCTGATAGTTCACTTGTGCAGACTGTTATGAATGGTTTTCCAAATTCATATTAGAGTTTTGATTCTACTTTTCGATTGATGATGAAAGGAAATCCACATGCCTTAACATTTGAGGAGTTAGTCTCTGTTCTGTTGCACGAAGATTAGTCTAGGCAGAACAGGTCCTTTAAGTGTGTTGCAGATCAAGCTTTTGTGGCTAGTCAGAAGGGCAAAGGTAAATGGAGCTCATCTACTAGTAAGTAGAAATATATTAATTTTGCACAATCAAAGAAAGATGACAGAGATGAGAAGAAAACAGAAAAGCAAAAATTGTTTGAAAATATTGTAAAGGAAATGATCATATCATAAAGAGTTGCCCAAAACTGGCTGCAAAAGAGGCAAAGAAAAAGGAGTCTGGAATGGTTGTTGCAGAAGCCTCTACACCTAAATCAGAGTCTGTAAATCTTGTGTAGAATGAAGAACGGATTACTCTTTGCAGTTATGAACCATCTTCTCATGAATAGTGCATGTGTGCGGTAGACTCAGATGTTTCATACTTTGATAGTGGGGCAACCAAACATATTACCTTGCAACACAGTTTCTTCACTTCACTTGAGCCTGCCCCTAGAAGGAATACTATCACATGAACCAACAACCCCTCTTATCCTATCATGGGAGTTGGTAAGATTATTCTGACTATGGTTGATGGTAGCTCTTTTACATTGTTAGATGCTTTATTTCTGTGAGGGATCAAGAAAAATCTATTGTTAGTTTCAACATTAGCCAAGATCAACTTGGTGGTGAAATTTCTCGATGATAGATGTACATTTCATGATCTGTTAAATGTCGATGTCATTATTGCTTCTAGCATTTTATGTCATGGACTGTGTAAGGTCATAGATTATGCAAAATATGTGAATGATTCAGCATGTGCAGTTCTAGAGTCTCATGCTATGTCAGATGCAAAGCTTTGACATGTATGCTTTGTTCATCTGAATTTTCTAGCTTGCTACACCTATAGAAATATAAAATGGTATCCTCTCTGCCCAGACTTGAGGCACCTGGTAAACATGTTTGTGAATGTTGTATTTTGGAAAAAATGCAGCATTCCTCCTTCCCAAAAGATGGTTCAGTTCAAGCTACTCAAAAATTGCAGCTTGTTCACAATTATGTTTGTGGTCCTATGAAAACACCTTCTTTTGGGAACTATCTTTACTTCATGCTTTCATTGATGATTTTTCTAGGCATGCATGGGTAGATCCACTAAAAGAAAAGTTTGAAGTGTTTATGTGCTTCAAACAGTTTCTAGTTTTGGCTGAAAATCTATCAGCGTGTAAAATGGGCACCCTTTGTTCTAATCGAGGGGGGGAAATATACGTCTTCTAATTTTAATGCATTTTTGGCTGAACATGGGATAAAACATTAGTGTAAAGTTCCATATACACCTCAACAAAATGGATTTGCTGAAAGGAAGAACATGTCACTCATGGAGATGGCGAGGTGTGTGGTCAAGAGTAAGGCTTTACCACATAGTTTTTGGCTTGAGGATATTATGTGTGCAACATATGTACTTAACAGGTGTCCCACTAAAGCATTGCAGTCTATCACTCCATATGAGGCTTGGCATGGTCGCAAGCCATTTGTTTCCCACTTGTGTGTCTTCGGTTGTCTAGCATATGCATAGTGTCTGAACAACAATGCAAGCAATTGGATGAGAAAGTAATGAAATATATTTTTGTTGGGTACAATTCTGAAAGCAAAGGCTGTCATTTACACCATCCATAGACTAAACACATTTTGGTTAGCTGTGATGTTGTTTTTGTGGAAGATGTTGTTCACCCATTACTTTGATGTACTAAGGAGACATCGGTTAGCTCCAAAGATGTGTAAGATACTTTGCTGCCTCTTTTCATAGGTGGATAGTCTAGTGCTGGTCCAAATGAGGAAATTTCTTAGCCTTTACACGTTTCATGTGATGATGTAGATCATTCCATTTTGTATGCAGATTTACATGATGCACTTGTTGATAAGAGACCTGGTATAGAGGAGGCAAAAACTATGCCTAAATGGCTGGTGCAAACTTTGCGAGATAGCAAATTAGATGCACCTCTATCATATCATACTCGTTTAGGCTCTCATAGCACTTCTTTTGCATCAGATTGCTATGCTATGTATACCTCTAGTCTTTGTGATGAGAATGAGCGTGTTTTGTTCGATGAAGCACAAAATTTGAAAAATTGGATGGTTGCTATGCAATTAGAATATGATGCTATTATGCAAAATTGTACTTGTTCTTTATGTGACTTGCCTCTTAGAAAGAAGGCCATTGGCACTAAGTGGGTATATGACTTAAAGTGTAAGCCTGATGGAACAATTGATAGGTATAAGGCTAGGCTTGTTGCAAAGGGTTATGCTAAAGAAAGAGGCATTGATTTTGATGAGGCCTTTGCTCCTACATGCCGAATGACTACTGTGTAAGAAAATAATAGCACAACAGAATAGACTAGTAGACAGAGTCGAGAGAAAAATGCAGACCAAGATAGATGCAGACTGAGAGATAGAGAACTCATATTCTCAGATTTTTGAGTGTAATGCAGTTACAACCTAGGTTGCATTTATTTGACTGAATAATAAAAAAGATATAAAAAAAAATAGAGACGAATACTTTTTTGATCAAAATACTTTAGATCGAAAAGCCTTTCGATTGAAATTGTTTCGATCGAAAAGCATTTTGATCAAAAGTGCTTTCGATCAAAAAGCGGTTGAAAATTTCATTCCGCACGTGCTTCATTGGTATTCTAGAGAGCTTTAATCCTGCAATTTCTATCATACAGAGCTTCCTTCACCATGTCATTGAGGTATTGATTTAATTTTTACTTATTGTTTATTTTATTCTTTTGTTCATTGTATCATGCATATTGTATGATTTGCATATGCGTCTCTTACATATGCCTGATTTTTATTTATATGATTTGTTTTGTGTCTTTTAATCATCAATTGTATACGTGTTTGACTCGCGAAAGCGTTTCTTACTTGTATACATGAATGAAAAACATTTAAAAATAAACCACTACTATGATTGTCTGACTCGCTACATGGATTCTTACTCTCACAATAATATAGGACACAACAATAGATCTATTGAGATTGTTTGAATTGCCACCTCGGTTCCTACTCTCTCAATAGTATAGGGAGTGTGTAGAGACTATTGTGATTGTCTGATTCTTTGAGTCTTACTCCCACGATAGTCATTTAGATTCCGATGAGAATACTTATTATAGGTCACAAGGTGTATAGAAACTATTGTGATTGTTTGATTCTTTGACTCTTACTCTCACAATAGTCATTTAGATTCCAATGAGAATACTTAGTGTAGGTCAAAAGGTGTATAGAAACTATTGTGATTGTTTGATTCTTTAACTCTTACTATCACAATACTCACTTAGATTCCGATGAGAATACTTAGTGTAGGTCACAAGGTGTATAGAAACTATTGTGATTGTCTGATTCTTTGACTCTTACTATCACAATAGTTATATACAGTTATGTGACAAAACTCATACATAGTATAGTGAATGTATATGAACTATTATAAATGTCTGATTCTTTGACTCTTACATTCTTAATAGTTACATAGATTCACTTCAAGATTATAATTACACTTTCTATTTAATTATAAATCTACTTATTTAACTATGCATATGTCTATCATTTGTGTACACATACTATTGATTTATTTATCCATACACTTAATGATAGTCTAATTTTTATTTTTGCACAGATGGCATGTAAAATAAACAAGCAGGAGTGAAACTTTTTAGAAGAATTTTTGTGCTCTTACATGTATCGAATGAGAGAAGATGAAATCACTATACCCATGGACACATCTACTGACAAAGATTTCATTGCACAATTATCTAGAACATCATTTATTAATAATGAAGATAAATTTGGCAGTGTGTTCGGTGGAGCACAGGTATTAGATGAGCAAATATCGAAAGAGCTTACACATATCATTAGACAAATCATCAAACTAGCAGAGTCATTGGCGGTGGATATCACTAGTATGCCGGGATTAATCAATAAAATTAAATTTATCGATTTACATTATCAGACAATGAAGAGAGGAAAGCGATTAAAACCGGACATGATTGAACAACTGGTGAGAGCACAGGTAGATCCAAATACAAGAGATGCATATGTGAATATGGGAGATCAAACATCAAACAATCTTTGTTTGCTCCCATATTTCTCTATTCTTTTTGAAGGTGCAACTCTTGTGGGGGAAGGACAATATGGAATGATCCATAAAATCAGAGAATATCCCATCCAAGATTCAGCAATGAAGTATTTGTTGCCAAGTTATTCAAATGACAAGGTGCTGACACACAAACAAGAGAGAATGAAGCCATGAATGAAGCCACAGTGTTATCTATTACGCACAATGGAATTATTAGTCCACTTGGTTTAGCTAGACACCATAGAAAAAGCCCATGCCTTATTTTCAAATTTTGGAATGGTGGTACATTGGACATGTGGATAGAAAGAATGAAGAAGGAATACCTAAATGTACCACAAAGCAGAGGTGTGAAGGACATAGAGTGAGACATAACAACCGTGAAAACAAACATTTGGAAGCTGATAACGACTTATTACAAACAATATCATTTTTACATACTTGTAATATATCCCATAACGATCTCCATCCAGGCAACATCTTGATGCATTTTGAAGATCAACATGCTTATATCGGATTATGTGATTTTGGTAGAGCGACATATTTACCAACAATTTTTTTTTCCAAAGCTACCTAATTTAGAAATATCAACTAGAAATGAGTGGATGAAATGAAGTGTAATCATTTGTATTATGTGGATTAAATGAAGTGGTATCATTTGAATTATGTGGATTAAATGAAGTGGATCCATTTGAGTTATATGGATTAAATGAAGTGGATTCATTTGAGTTATATGGATTAAATATGAATTCCCTTGAGATAAGATTAGTGTTTATGTTTTGCAGATTTGAAAGTAAAACATGCCAAGAATGCTAGATGTGAATGATGATCTTGATCATACTGAATCTCGAAGGATTTTATCTGAGCAAAATGCTCAAACTTTTAGAGCCAGAGGGATTAGAAGGAGAAGCATTGTCAATGAAAGAAGTAAAAAAGCTATGTCCAAATCATTTTGTTTGTGATGTTCTCTTTTGGGTTACAGGAATGCCAAAAGAAGCAACACCCTTAAAGCTTTCGGACTTACAACATAAAGGATTAGCAGAAACTCTACTTCGACGCTTTGTGCAAGTTGAGAGATCATTACCAAATAATAATCAAATAGCATTATATTTCATTCAAAAGTTTTTTGTACAAGATATTCTTCATCGACGTGTAGATTGGGATGATCGTCCGAAGAATGCAGGTATCGGTTTGGGTCGTCCCCAAAATCCAGTAGAATTTTGTAATCAAGGAAACGAAGGCCCTCTTCTTTGAAAGCGGCCATACATTTTGCTACCTGAAGAACATAATCTTTTACATGATTTGTCGTCACAAGGAGCAGAATTATACAATGAAGGATTAACAATTCCTGCATTACGAAGAACAATAGATGATCAACAAAAGAGGATTGATGATCTAGAAAATCAAGTGAAAAGTTTACAAATTTTTGTGGATGCATATGAGAGAAAATATGGAAGACTCTCAGAGGCATCATCATCTTTTGATCGGTTTACTGCCGATGAGTTATTGAATCAAGAAAAAACTGAATAGGCAAGCTTTTTTTGTAATCAAAGACATGACTATTATAAAAATATCGATTTTGCAATTGAATATAATCACAGTATTCATAGTACATCATTTTCTTCATTTTGAATATCATCATCTATGATAGGTACCATGTCATCTATTTCTTCCATGTCTGAACCATCATTGTGATCTACATCTAAATCATGATCACTCCATGAATCATTTGTTAAACTTTCATGAGTTTGAAATTCTCCAAAAGTTCGTTGATCTGCATTAGAAGCTATCTTGGTTGGAGCATGTAACAAATGCATATTACAAAACACATATACCAAATCATTAGCACGTGATACACTTAATACGTGATTTCTTCATTTTGAATGAAGAAAATCATAGGCTCTCCAATTACATTCACAACTACCACTTGAAGCTGCTACTGAAAGCACTCTTATAGCTATATGTTGCAACTCCACTGCTTCACCTCCATACTCTTTCCACCAAATAGGAGGTGGATGCTTTTGAATCGCTTGAATGTGCCATAGATCTCTAAAAGATCCTTCTTGATTTACATATGCTACTCTTTGGTGGAATGCATCTCGACCATGTACCTAGAAGTAATAGCTGACATGTGGTTTTGAAGTTTTCCATGACTTCTTTGTTTGACGCTTGACCATTGAGTTGAAATGTTGGATCCAAAACGAATGTTGTTCCATGCAAATGAGTATGCATTTGCGTCCACCTCTTCTTTGCTAATGATACTATCTGTGTTTTCTCTCGTAATGAAAATTGATTAAAGTCCTTTTCTTTCTGAATAGCTTCTGGCACAATCCAATAAACTTTTCCAATCACAAATTTATCAGTATCAACCACTCGTAAAAGTTCCACAAAAGGTTTAGTGATACCAACAATTTTTTCAAGATTATGCCGAAATTTTTGTGATTGTATTAGACATGTACACTTGGATGCTGCAACTCGATAAGAAGGATACTTCTCTAGCCATGCCTCCCATCTTCGATCAACAATCATTTCTACAAAAGCTAGATTAACTTCCAATAATCCACTGAGCACAATGTAGGCAGTTGCAAATCGTGTGGCCAAAAAAATCTGAAGTGCTTTATTGGGAGATTTTGATCAAAAGAGCGAATATGAAAATTGATGCTCTCTAATAGATTTGACCACATGGTTTGCATCTAATAAGCTTTGTTTAATGAAAGATAATCTGCCTATATCTTTCAGTAATAAATTTAATGTATGAGCTGCACATGGAACCCAAGTAATGGCTTCGTACTTATTTTGAATTGTAATTCTAGCACTTCAAAAATTAGAGGCATTATCTGTCACTATCACAGTCACATTCTTCGGACCACCCACGCGCGATGTAGCATGTTCATATACCTTTACAAGAAAACTAAACTTTTCTCTTTAAGAGAAGTATCAAGAGCTTCTAAAAACATGTTTCCTTTTGGACATATGACCATGACATTAATCAATGGTTTCTTTTGACAACTGTCCATCCATCCAATGCTATTGTGCATCCATACATGGGTACATAATCAAGTACTGTTCGCTTTAAAATAGCTTCAATACTTTTTTTCACACATACATTTACACAAACTATTGTGAAGTAAGAATCAATATTAAGTCAGACAATGAAAATATATTTTTCATTCACAATTATACACTCATATGCATACACATACTCATACACACACATACATATACTATTGTGAAGTAAGAATCAATGTTGACTCAAACATAATCTACCTACATCTTTCAATAATAAATTTAATGTATCATAATAGATTTTAAATTCCTAATCATATGCACATACACTTACACGTACTATTGTGAAGTAAGAATCAATGTTCTATCAGACAATCACAATAGATTCTAAATTCCTAATCATATGCACATACATTTACACATACTATTGTGAAGTAAGAATCAATATTGAGTCAAACAATCTCAATAGTTTAAATTATTTAATATTTATAGGAAAAAATTATACTTTGTTCTCTCTACGACACTTTAGGTTCATAAAGAACAAAGTATCTTTTATGAAAAATGAGTAAGAATCAATCATAATATATTTTAAATTCGCATACATATACTATTGTGAAGTAAGGATCAATGTTGAGTGAAACAATCACAATAGTTTCAATTATTTAATATAGAAAAAATTTATACCTTGTTCTCTGTACGACACTTTAATTTCGTAAAGAAAAAAGTAGCTTTTATGAAAAAATGAGTATAGTTCTACTCTTTTATAAAATATTATTCGATTGAATTTTTTTCAATCAAAAGCTTTTCGATCAAAAAAGTGTTCGCTCAAAAAATTTTCAATCGAAAGCGCTTTCGATCAAAAACTGTCAAATTTCCATGTAAAAACTATTCAGGCGTGTCCGAATAAGCTAATGTGTCACCGAATAATTTGGTCGAATAATAAGATCTTATCGCAAAATTCCATAATTATTCATGAATAAACAAATTGTCAAATAACAAATAATGCAACCTAGGTTACAACGATGGTGTTGTCCACTTGTGCACTTCCAATGTGGAGCTTTGATGGCGATCTAGATAGAATCTAGATGAAGGGCTTACTAGTGCACAATGTGATGTAAAGCTCAACGTCACTCGTGCTTATATAGATTTTACAAGGTTGTTTGGTATAGATAAATGTAATCGGGAGATACAAAATAGTTGGTAAAATATACAATCTGACAATATCTCCATGACTTAAAAGTCCTACCATCTTGGCCCTATGGGCTAGGGGGATATGCCCCCCGCACATTGCAGAAGGGGGCAAGCCCTCCTCTGCACTCCCCCCATTAAGGTTCTATGGGGAAAGCATGTGATGCCATAGGGCCTTTATTTTCACCTTGAATGGCAACCCAATGGCCCAAACGTTTATGCCCTACATCCTAACATAATGGATAGGCTCACATAGATCATCTATAACCATCAATGGTCACACATAGACCTCATCTAACTTAGAAGTTAGGGTTCCACAAATGTCTGGGCTCTCACAATGGCTTCTCCTCATAATGGGTGCCTTACAATTTAGAGCACCATGGACTATTTGTAGTCACTTGAGGGTGGAGTATTGAGCATATCTAACATACTGTTCATAGCATCTGTGCACTTGCAGCTCATCATGGTTTGTACGTACATCAGTTGGACATTAGAAATGCATTTCTGAATGGTGACTTTCATGAAGAAGTGTATGGTTCCAGCCTCGTGGTTTTGTGCAAAAAGGGCATGCAAACAAAGTGTGCAGGTTTGAAAAGGCATTATATGGTTTGAAGCAAGCACCACCTGCTTGGTATGAAAAGATACATGCCTACTTGATTGCACATGGTTTTCAGAACAATCCAACTAAGAGCATCTTATATGTTAAGCGTGCAAATGATGTGCTTCTTATCATTGTTGTATATGTTGATGACATGCTGCTCACTGGTGCTCACGAGAAGCATATTGCTGATTTTAAGGCTGATTTGCATGTCTCATTTGAGATGTCAGATTTGGGTCATTTGCATCATTATTCGGGCATTCAGTTTATGCAAGTTGATGGCGGAACATCTTTGTGTAAAACAAAATATATTGACACATTATTGCAGTGCTTTGGCCTTGAAGACAACAAAAATATTGCCACTCCTATGGAAACAGGTTTACAGTTGAGTCTTCATGATGTTGGAGATGCATTTGATGTTGTTGTCTATCAGCAAGCTGTTGGATGCTTGATTTACTTATGCATTACTTGTCCAGATATTCAATTTGGCATCTCACATATGACCATGTTTATGTATTACCCACGTGACAAGCATTGGCAGGTGGTTAAGCACATCTTTCGCTACTTGAGTGGTATCCGACTACTTGGATTGTTTTATCCCAAGGGGGGGATCACTATGACCAAATTTACATACTTTTTATGAATCTGACTGGGTTGGTTGCTATAAAACTTGTGTGTCCACCGGTGGTTTTTGCTTCATGCTTGGTAACTCATGCATATCTTGGTTGAGCAAGAAGCATCCTATTGTGGCCACTTCTATTTGTGAGGCTAAGTATCGGGCAATGTTCACAATAATTGTTGAGTGCGTGTGGCTCAGATGCCTTATGGCAGATTTGGATGTTGGTGAGTTTTTTGCAACCACCATCTTTGTTGACAGTCAAAGCACACTAGCAGTTGCGAGGAACCCTTTGGTCCATGCTCACACTAAGCATATTGAGGTGCACTATCATTATGTTATGGAGAGGTTCTCTGCTAGAGAGATCAGTTTGGCATATGTGCCCACACGAGAACAGTGTAAACGTTTTCACAAAGTTTGTGCCTAGGGAAAAGTTTGAAGCTTTTTGCAAAGCTTTGGGCTTACTTCCTTTTGTGGATTGATTCCACATAGCTTGGCATTACCTTATACATGAAGCCAGCTCCTTTTTCAATGCATCACTCCCAGGGGGGATTTGTTGATATATTTAGGCAGTGAACACACTAGGATCATCAGGATATATTTTTTTCCCTCTTTAGGAGGTTTTTCCCCCAGCTTGTTACCCATAAAACACTAACAGGTTACTAATCTTTGTACATTTTCTTGCTAATAAATTCAGTATTGTCTGTTGTGCTCCCTTCTTCTTCTTCCTTATGCGGTTCGCGTGCTTCCACAGACCTCAAACTCCAACATGACTCTTGTACTTAAAATAAATCTATTCTCATCTCATGAGTCATTCATGACAAGGCTTTGCTCTAAATCTTTTTGGAATAGGTCCAAAAATAAATGATACTTATCGTTATGAATGCAGTAGGAAGATATTTGTACTCAGAAGCTACTTGTCTTCATAATTTTTCTTAGTCTTATTCTCTTTTACTAACCCTTTTCGTTAAAGTGAGCTTATTCTTCTTAACATGCATAGCATAGTTTTAACACATGAGTAGGCTACGCCATGATGGTACATTTGTGGATGATGATGAAATAATTGGTGAATTTTGCATGTGCATATGCACATGCACCCACACATGTCCATCCCATCTAATGCACTCATTCCCTTGCCCAAATAATTACATCTAGCCAAGGTTCATGGAAGACATCATTCATCTCCTCATAAAATTACAATAAAATGTTTGAGGTAGGTGTTAATCACCTCCTTGATTTACAAAATACAATGAATGTGGTTCCCCTTTGGATGAACCTAATACAAAAATAATGTGCACTTATAAATTGCACATTTTTTAAATTTATGCTAAAATCTAATTTTCTAACTCAAACTAGTGCATTCTAGAAGCTTCAAGGGCTTGAAAATTATCCATACACATCCTTTCCAAGTTTGGAAGTTAGAAATTTCAAAAAAAGTTGCTAATTTCATTTCTACCAAGAGGTGATTTTTCAAAACGAATTCTCTACCCAAACATCGTAAACCTCTTCCATTTTTAGTGATCTTTATGTCATTCAAAATCTTGCGCAAGATGTCTCTTTCAAATAAAAAATAATCAAAATCAGACACTCGAGCAAAGAATAGTGCATGTCCAAATTTGACTAGCTCCTCGGTCTTCTATGGCTAAAAACAATATTTGAAGTGGTTATTTTGTATGGATCCCCAAAGATAACTTGGAGATAGATACTAAACTTTGAAGATACCTACAGAAAGAGCTCCAAATAACACATAAGAGTCAAAAACAACAAATTGAGATCATACATTTCAAGAGGGGTTAAAGATGCCCTCTATCACATTTTATCTTTGAGCTCTTTTTTTTTAAATCTCTTTTCCCTTGAATTCTTTCTCCTTCTTCTCCACTTGGATTTGGTTTCCTCTCTTCTTCCTCGTCCAATTTCTCCTCTCCTCCTAGGTCCCAAGAAACCTAGCCGTAAAAGGATGGAAGATTACTACCGTCATAACTTGTTAATATCTTTCCTTTCATGCATCTTAATATTCATCCTTGCTCTAAATCTTTGTCCCTCTCTCTGAAACATGAGCAAAGAGTGAATTGGAAGAAGTTTTGATCTATGCTTCAGGTTCCAAATGATAGAGAATGGGGATTCACAAGAGCATAACATGCTCTATGATCTCCTATATGCAAAGATCTAAGAAAAGTGTGGCTGGGATTTCGCTAGAGAGAGGCCAAGATAGAGTTATAATAAGGACAAACACCTCTTACAAGCTCTTTTGACACCCATGGCATGGGTTCAAAACCATGTCCCACAAGTTTTTAAATCCTTTTTCTCATCAAAACAAAAAAGAGAGGCTCTTCAACACATTTCCTACATGCAACCTTTGGATTTTGCCTTCCCATGACTAGGGAAAAGAGGTTAAAAGAATAGAGAAGCATCATGCATGGAAAGAGCTTCTACTTCATAATAGTCCTCAAAATCTTCCATGTGGAGAATCTTTTATCCTATGCATAACAAGAAGCGTGTAGTGAGCCCTTGTGAGTTCAACACTTTGATAGGCACCTAAACTTTGGATTGCTTGCTTCTGTCAAAGCGTGCATGCCAAAGCGTTGCATCTGACATAACCTGAGAATCATGTACTGCACATGTTGAATCATTCATAGATTTTTCATAGTCTATGAGATTATAAAACCCATGATATAAAATGCCAAAAGCGATAATCATGTCACCATTTGACAGATCGTGAACTCTACATCTGTCATCAACAAATTTCACTACTAGGCCAATCTTGACTAATGCAAAAATTAATAATAGATTTTCTTGATCCATGGCACAAATAAAGCATCTAACGATGTAAAAGAACTACCATCAACAGTAGTAAGAATGATCTTATCAACTCCCATAACATGATAAGATGAGTTTTTGGCACATGTGATAATATTCCCTATAGGAGCAAGCTCAAGTAAAGTGAAGAAATTGCGCTATGAGGTAATATGTTTGGTTGCCCCATTATCAAAGTACCAAACAACTGAGTCTACTGCAGACATACACTACTCATGAGAAGATGGGTCAAAACTGCAAACAGTAGTAAATGCCCATTCTTCATTCTGCACAAGATTAGTAGACTCTATTTTCGGTGTAGAGGCCTCTGCAACAACCATTCCAGCCTCCTTTTTCTTTGCCTCTTTTGCAGCCAGTTTGGACATTTCTTTATGACATGATCATTTCCTTTACATTACTTACAAACAATTTTTTTCTTTTCTGATTTCTTCCCATCTTTGTCATCCTTCTTCAAATGTCCAGCATTTGCAGATTTCTGCTTACTAGTAGATGAGCTTCATTTACCTTTGCCCATTTGACTAGCCAAGAAAACTTGATCTGCAACATGCATAATGGACCTGTTCTGCCTAGACTGATCTTCTTGCAATAGAACAAAGATTAATTCCTCAAATTTCAAGGCATTTGGATTGCCTTTCATCATCAAACGAAGAGTAGAAGCAAAACTCTGATCCTTTAGGTCTTTGATCTTTGTGAGAAAATTGTCTATAGAATCACCTTCATTCATGTGCTCACTCTCCAATTATTTTTGGATATAAGCAACACGAGCCTCATTCCTTGCCTGGTATAAAGTGGTAAGTGTATCCTAAGCATCCTTAGCTATTTTGCAAGAGCAAATGTGAGGAATATTGGCATGTTTCACAAACAAGGCTATCAATGCATGTGCTTGAGCATCTCTGCCATCCCAACAAATTTGCTCTACAGTAGGTGCAGCAAAAACCGCAGCACAAATAGGAATATGCAGAATATCATCTTCTTCGACGCCATCTGCATCAGCTTCAATACCTATATTTGCAGATGAAATAGGATGTTTTTCAACACCCTGCACAATATTCCATAGTCCTTTTGTGACCAATACATGACGCATCATATAAGCCCATAATGGGTAACTCGTACCATCCAACTTATCCTCAATAGCCAACATATGGAATATACATCACTACTTTTAGCCATGGCCACTAACAAAAATACCCTAATGCAAAATATATCGACAGAGGAGTATTTCATTCCATAAAATGAATTGTTTAAATTAAGGGATGAATGAAGAGATCTCAATCAAGAAGGGTCTCTATCAGACTATATTCAAAAATATCAGTCACTCATGTTACATATAATTGATATGCACTTTGTTTAATTTCATTGCTTAAAGCCACAGACCCATTTGAGTTGATAGTGCATTTTGAGGTCAAAATGAACTCAAATCAAAACCATATGCAAAGCCATTTTCAAATTCCTAATCACCCTGAGTGTGCTCATCAATTTTTGTGTGATTTTGAACTTTTGATCGGAGGGGTATCGACGATCCCTAGATGAAGTAGTGACCTGCTCTAATACCAATTATTGAAGTTTGATTTTTTCACATATAGATTTGGAGGTAGAGCCAAAACAGTGACTCTTGAACACTATCAAAACAACATGTGAGGGCTTATAACCTTCCAAAGTTGCATAGAGGTGTCAATTTGTTCCCAACACACAATGTTGAACATATTACCAAGTGAATGTATAAAGATAAGTAACTTGTTAAGTTTATACACATATATACCAACTGAGGGGAAAAGACCTCCTAAAGAAAAAGAAAATATCTCGCACATCTTAAGTGCGTTCATTTATATCACTTCTAAAATATATCAACAAATTCCCTCCTAAGAGTGATACGCAATAACAACCAATGTAGTTAAAGTAAAAAAAAAGCATGTAAATCTTAGAGTAGTGATCCGCCCTTGGAATAATACAATCCATGTAGCTCAGTACCACTCAACTAGTGAAAGATATGCTTAATCGATTACCAATGCTTGACACTTGGGTAATACATACACACGCTCATTAGAGAGACGACAAACTAAATATTAGGTGGAATAATGCATAAGTAAATCAAGCATCCAACAATCTGTTGATAGAGAGCAACATAAACTACATTTGTAATGTATTTTTGTCTGAAACAAAGCTATTATGCCATCAACTTGCATAAATTAAATTCTCAATCAAATTTGACATCTCAAAAGAGGCATGCAAATCAACTTTAAAATCAATAATATGCTTCTCATTAAGACCAATCAACATGTCAACATAAACAATAATGATCAGAAGCACATCGTTTGCACGATTAACATATAACGTGTTCTCAATTGGACTGTTCTCATAACCATGCATAATCAAGTAGGTATGTATCTTTTCATACCAAGCATTGCTTCAAACCATATAATGCCTTTCTCAACCTGCACACTTTGTTTTCATGCTCTTTCTGCACAAAACCATGGAGCTGAAATACTTACATTTATTCATATAAATTACCATTAAGAAATGTAGTTTTAATGTCCAAGTGATATACATTCCAACCATGATGAGCTTCAAATGCACAAATGCTACAAACACGTGGGTGCAGAAGTCTCATTGTTCCGTTTCTTATCTCTTGTTCACAATGATCACAATGAGTATCAGACCGATAGCTTGACACTTTTTACGAAACCATCACCAAGGTCCATCTGTTACATTGGCGTATAAATCCATTCTGGTCTCACTTTCTAAACCCAAGCAAAATTGAGTTAAAAACAATGCAAATCATTCCTGAGCTATTCCATCGTCAAAGCTCGTGTGCAATGGTGCAGGCCTTCGTTCAAATCCGAGATGGACATAAAGTCTATAATGACACACGAATCCGAGAGCACCACGTCGTTGATTTGAATTCGGCAATAGTGAGATGGTTCAATGCTCACTACCGAACCATCACCCAGGTTTCAAGCGAATCGGGATTCGGAGTGCTAGTCGACTTCCCGTCTAGCAAGAATTTCCCCATCCAAGAGATAGGTTTTGATCTCGTGTAAACATGTTAAGCATCAAGCGACATTTTCACGTATACACGTTCAGACATGCATAGCACTTCTGCGCTCTGCCTCTCGCTCATCAGAATATCGTTGAGGAAGATGACTGTCTACGGTTGGAACTCCCAGTTCTTCCCTGCGAGCAATGCTAGAAACAACTTGCTCGAACGAACAGCTGATATGTGCCAGGTGGTTTAAATATTGACATTTAGTTTTAGATCTGATGGAAGTACTTCATGATGCGAGGGGACAGGATTCTCTTAGTCAAAGTGCATTGCGTAGTTTCTTCTTATATTAAAAATCCCTTAACGACAACTTCAAGCTAGCAGAAAAAGTTTGTGATCAACTGATGATTACAGATCAGTCTGGGGTGAAGAAGATGGAAGAATGCGAAGAGCATTTTTGCTAGCTGATGCAGAACTTACAGCCTCCCCGAACGGAAATGTATCGAGGTATAATGATGAAACAGAAGAGGCATTACAAGTTATATGAGTCAGTGAAACATTCTGTTTGGCCAGCCATACGAAAATCGTCTAATCCCTAAAAGGTAAGCAGTAGATGGGCATGCGGAAGCGTGAATATTTCAATAGATCATGTGCAGATCGACATCACTGCCATCAATCCTTAAAGTTCTAAAACCTCGCTTCAGAAAACTCGAGCTTTGTGTACTTCGGTTAAAGATGCCGCTTGTCATGGCGGACACAGATAACGAATATAAAGAACTGTGTCCCCGGGAAAAATTGGCTTCTGAAAAGGCATAAAATTTTTTGCTACCAGCGTTGTCAGTTGCTGCAACCGCAGGATAAGTTGGTATTTGAGGGAGAGAATGACTCTGGCAAAAAGATATCCATCACCACGCTTCTGGCATCCATCAGTACCCTCCTAACCATGAGGATGAACTACCGAACAAGTAAGGTCCGTGGACGGAATGCTGCAAAGAAACAAATAATTCTCTCTCTCTCTCTCTCTCTGGACGGAATGCTGCAAAGAAACAAATAATTCTCTCTCTCTCTCTCTCTTCACAGCGTGCTTAGATAGATTATATAGCGCTCAGAAAGAAGTTGATTGCAGCAAAACAGACCTGGATATGATAGTAGACCCGACGCTCGTATGCTGCTTCATTGACGCCTAGAAACTCAGCGACATCTGCTATGACGGTGCTGAATGGCCGGCAAAGAAATGCTGCGATACGGGCCACAACTGGGAGACCAAGAGGTGCCATGAACTCCGATGCTATCGTTCAGCGCGGTCCATCACGCAGCGACGGATCATATATTGTGCGTGGAGGTGCTCGCAGGAGAGAGAGAGAGAGACGTAGTTAGCAGTCCACCATTCGCGTGCTTCTGCTCGTACGATCAGCACGCGAAAGCTACAGAGTGATGGTGAGAGTCTTGGTCGTTTGGCCGCCATCATTGTGCGTCGTGCCCGGGTTTTTCCCATCGGAGAATAGGAAGAAAACGGGGCTGACAGAAAGGGAGCGTGAAATGCCAGGAACGAGAAGGAATAGGACTCTTCGTGCGTGCCTGCCTTATTACTGACTTCTGATTTTTTTTTTAGTATAATGAATTGGAACTACACACTCACACATCCAAGTTTTCAACCTAGTAAGGTAGAGGCACCCATTATGAGACACCCATGATATGTTCAGCCAAGGCTTGAACTCAAGATTTCCTCTCACAACTTCAAGGAGTCAGCCAATAGGCTAAGCGAGCTCCGACTGACTCCTAATTTTTCTAGGTTGCGTATCCCAGATGTGAGAGGGAAATGACATACTACAATGATGCCTATAGGCTGCTGCCATGAGGATGAGCCTGCTGGAACATCGCATGGATGCATCATGGCACAAAGCACATGGTGGCGTCCCATTTTCTTTTTTTTTTCTTTTGAGAGAATAAGGAAAAAATATATATTAATGGCGTCCCGTTTTCTTGATGTCCGTTTCTTGTGAAATCCAATAAATTCCCTCCGCAGGCGATAGGAACTGGGGTTGGGAGTAGGGACTCGGGACGTAGGGGCCAGGGCTGTAGAGATTAAGTGTAAGACCCTGTTCACACAGGATGGTAATCAACCACAAAAACACCACTTGAAAGTGGCTCTACCAAGAATTTTCAGGTACCCCATCTTACAAGTCACCCTTCCAACAAAGAATCATATGTGGTTTTTGATGATGTGGCTGTGAGCGTAAACAAGGGACGGGGAAGGAGGACCTATACCGTTTAGATGGTAAATTGTTTACAAGTGGGCCATTGGTCTACGAAAAAGGAGAGCGACCACTGACCACATGGCCTTCATCCATTGGTGGATATATGATATATGCCCTATATTATCTTCTCGGCTCTCTCTTTGGAAGGGAACAATTCAGTTGGTGCTCTATATGATCCCATAAGCATGGGTCACAAGTCACAACTCCACATGGGAGGAGGTCAATTTCGAAACACAACTTTTTAAAATGATCTCTCACCTCTTCTATTCACATGCGTGGAAGGTAAAAGCGAAAACAAGTACGCAATGGACATCATGGGTGTTTCGCCCACACCACTCTTTCACATAATTGGAGTATGATCCACGCCAATCTTTTCCCTTTCCATGTTCATTCTTCTCTTCCTTTAGCCTCTTTCTAGTATCTACGTTGAAAAGTTATTGCGGTAGAATTGAGAATTTCGCCACCATATGATGGGCATTGGGAGGGTGGAGAGTTTGAACCAATCCAACAAAATTATTTTTTTTATTTTCCATTTTATTTCTATTATTTATTCAACTATTCATTCTCTTTTTAACTTAAAATCTTAATAAGAGGGCTACTAGACTTTATTGTGTCGGGACTGTGGGGTGCCTCTAAATCGGTCTCACATGAACCTTTAAAAGTCGGTCTAAATCGGTCTCTTGGATTTATAGGTTTTTTACTCTTTCTCAAGCGTCCTAAAAGAATAACGGGAAGATCGAACTTTCAAAAAGAAAAAAAAAAGTCCTTTATCGCATTAATTTCATTTTCTTTTTCTTTTTAAATAACATAATGAAAATCGAATTTAATCAAATGTAGAAGAAATGTCAAGAAGGGAAGAGGAGCCACATTTTACAAACAACTATATAGTTCATAATCGATGTCAGAAAAATAAAACGACAATGTCTCCTTCCGTAGGGAATGTGTCACATTTATAACATGACAATGTCTCCTTCCGTAGGGAATGTGTCACATTTCTTGTACATCACCAATGGAGTTTCGTGTAAATAAGCCGCCTTTTCTATCCGAGATGGACACTCTTCTCTTAGAAGATTCCAAACAAGAACATCAGACTTTTTACATTCACTCAATATGATCTCGTTGTATCCAATGACTTCATGGGAAAATCAATGTAGGAAATAAAATTCGGTTTTCTTTAGCTCACATTCTCGAGTTACAATAGCTAAACTCTCTATTATTTTCTAACTTTCTTTTCTCTTATTTCTTTATTTGGAAAGTTTGGTGCGAAGTGTAACACCTTCCCCCAACCACCCCCCGCTTTTTTCTATCAAGGAAGTTGGGCTCTTGGGTGATTTGTTGTGACTCATCGAATTTTGTGCAACTATGAGGGGGACCTCATTAATCATCCAGTGACCAATTCTGGGCGCTTGCACTCAACATGCTCTTGCCCCCCTTTCTAGTCCCTCGAACACACCCCTTCTTGAAAGTGCACTCCGTGCCATCAAGAAGCCTTGTTTCATCATTGTCCATGCATTTCCCACGACACTTAATGTAGGCTGGCTATCTTCAACGTTTGCGCGTGACGTCTAACGTGGTCCAACTTGGGCTATTGTATCGCCTTCAAGTCGTTTTCTATGTAATCACCTTCGAGCCATTTTCTTGAATATAATCAATGTTTCATGCAAACTTGCATTTTGGGGAAATCTTACCTTCAAAGTGTGACTCCTCAAGTCATCCCACCTGAAGGGCTAGCATGATGCACTGAGTTGAGCATGGAGTGGCTTGTTGTTTTGTCACATTTGGTATAAGAGCCTCAGTCAATCAAGCAGTTATGGAAGAGAGGACAAACAGTTTATTACACGAGTGTTGGGAGGCTCATCTCAATGTCCCCATTTTTCACACTGCCATTGAGGACGAAGCAAATGATCAGTTCTTCAGCGATGTGGAGCATCACATGGGTGGTAACAAAGAAGTTGGAAAGGAGAAAAGATGAAGCAAAGAAAAGTGGCACATGCACTGCCCCCTACACACAAAAATTACAATTTAGCAAATTTGGAGAGGGAGAGGGACTTGCCTCCTTTGGATTGGATGATGGCTCAAGAGGACCAAACTGGCCGATTGGAGTCATCCATCATTGATTTAACTAGCTTATTGAAGGAAAAATTTGAGACCAAGAAGACCACAAAATCACATGAGAATAAACAAGGTGAAAATTCAGAAAGAACATCTTGTCATGGTCGTCTGCCATACACATAGTGACATCAGTCAATTTTATGTTCTGACGATGATAATGATGAGGATTCCTATGGATGCTTTAAACCATGTCCGCCTGAAAAGTTTTGTGGACAATGCAACTCCTTGACATTCTCAAAATGGCTAGAGGATACAAAGCAATACCTTGAGCTGCAATGCATGTGTAAGAGACATTGGGTGAAGATTGCTTCATCGTTTCTAGCTGAGGATGAAGATGCATGGTACTTGCAGAGTTAGCGTGTGAAGAATTCACCTCTTGGAAATATTTCAAAGCATGTATTTCATTCCACAAAATGAATCATTTAAGTTAAGGGATGAATGAAGAGGTCTCAAGCAAGAAGGGTCTCTATAAGAATATATTAAAAAATATTGACCACTCATGATGCATGGGTTTGTATATGGATGCCATTTATGGACCTGACGTGAAATAAAAAAACAAATACCGAGCACTTGGGAACAGGCCATTGTGATGGCTAACTGTTACCAAGATATCGAGGCTAATTGATGTGCTTAGAACATAAGGAAAGCAGAGAATATATCACCAAAGAGAACTCAACAAGGAACCGATGATCCTAGTACTAATACTCACCCAGGATCGAATAAGAACAGGGGCAATGTACAAGCCACAAGGAACAACACCACATATGGAAACAACCAATAGTGTGCCTTACCTGCACCAAATTGGAAAAGGAATGATCCATGTCCTTTCTGTAGGATATGGTCAAGAAATCATTGGACTCACCAGTGCACCCGCAACAACACAAACACAAGGGTGCAAGCGGCTCAAGTGGAAGATGAACCACAAAGAGATAATTCTAATGTCAGCATCATGGAGGTGGAGGATGCAAAAGATGGATCTCACTCAAACAATGAAGTTCCACATGTAGGGATTGTGGCAATGGCCTCAAGGTGCCTGCCTGTCAATGACACTACGAGTAATTCAGAATATGTATTTTTAGGGAAATTTTGACAACTCCCAAAAGGCAGTGTTGGTGGACTCCAACACTACCCATAACTTTATGTCGCGAGAATGTGTGGCCAGTTTGCAACTTCATTGGAGCAAACTTCCAAATTCGTCCATCTCTTTCGCACAAGGGAAGGACAACAATGTAAAGATTTCTTTAAACATCTACATGATGGCGGGCGAATGGATTGCAAAATTGTATTTCTTGGTAGTCCCATTAGATGCATTCGATGTGATCATTGGGATATCATTTATGGACAAATACATGGTCAATATGTTGGGCAAGGGAATAGATAAACTCTTGCTAGATATGCAAAGCAACATTATAGTGGTAGATTGTCATAGATTGAAGTCTCTAAAACAAAAAATTTAAGGAAGGAGGGATACCAAGGATGACACAAGGAAACTAGACAAAGGTGAATCAAGGAAACAAGAAGAGAAACACACTACAAAACTGTGTACCTAAGTGACAACTTAGGGACTTGTGACAAAAGAGACTATTCCTCTATCACCAACAAGTGCATATAGTGGGGATCACACATTTAAATTATCAATCCGAGAAGTATCTTGAACCTAACTAGGAGTATGAAGACTCATACTTATACAATGGTCAATGAAGTGAAATAGCTACCGTTGCATGCAGATGAATATTATCTCTCACATTCATCACTCACGCAAGTGGAAATGGTGTTGCGATAGATGAAACAACAGTAAGCACAAGAATGAATTTTTCTCTTAGCTCCGAACTTGGAATATGGTCAATAGCAGGTTCGTTTCGAAGCTCTTGATGAGACACATCCAATGGTAGCATATTCTCTCATTCTAACAAACCTAGTTCAAGTTATGGGCAAAAAATTGAACTGCGCAATTCATCTAGTTTCACCACACACCTCCTTATGATTCACACACGCATTACACATTGCAAAAATGCAATGAATTTGATAGACAACGCTTCCACACACTCATTCCAAGCTACAATCACACATGCAAGCTCACATGCAAGGAGTTACAAGAGGAAGAAGAGGCAAATTCCAAAATCTGGGTTCTCTCTTGCTCACAATGGCCAAAAGTCTTTACAAAGTGTCATCTAATGACATATATACATGTGCCCTAAAAATGGTCCTTTCACACAAGAGACAGACACTTTATTAAAGAAAGCCTAAATTCCTACTATTTTACAAAGATTATGATACAATACTTGGGATTTACACATCTAGAGGACTCCTTTAGTGCATTTACATGGCTTCATGAGACTTTCATGAACATTTGAAGAAGAAAATTGAGGCTCATAATTTGAAAATTTTTGGGGCTCCTTTTCCTGTGCCTCTTTACTCTGCAACACTGTCCCCCTCTTTGTCTCTGACGTCCCTTGATAGACTCTGCTTCTTGTCTCTAGTTTTGTGTCTGTAGTCGATCTGGTTCCTTATTAGTTGATAACATCGTTATAGTTGACCACTACCTACTCTTGTGGAAATCGTAATTAAGTAGTTTAACTAGTGGTCAAGGAACTGATCATAACTCGGGACCTAAAGCATTAGTGTTGGCATGTTCATTTCTTCTCACCGCATGCACCTAGCAGCTAAGGTGACTTTGATATTAGTCAGTTCAGCATCCTCACTAGAGTCCTTCAACATCCAAATGGGCTGATCTTTTATTTCTTTTCGTTGTGCTCGAGTCCTCCCTATTTCACATTGAAGCTTGATGTGTGTGAAGCCTGATACGTGCCCGGCGGGGCTTTGGGCAGAGGGTCGTTCTTTTTATTGAGCAGTTTTTCTTTTTTATTTTCTTCTTCTTTGTCTTTTGCTTGATTCTCCTGTCTCTCCTTCCACACATCCCCCCTCTTGAACTCTATCATCCCTGATAGGCTTTGGAAGTCGACGGGAGTATGTCTTGTATACCTTTTGCATTGTTTCATTTAGCAAATTGGCTTCACATATCATTAATTGTTTCCATTGTTCTTACTTAACTTCGTTGTGGGGTGGTGTCGGTGGTCAGCAAAAAAACTTACTTCGTATGCTACTAGCCATGCATTTAGGTTAGTAGACATCTTTAAGAATACTTATAAAGCAATTTCAAGGAAGCCTCTGAAGAATTCTTCTTCCAAAGTATTCTTCCATGGGCAGGTAATTGTGCAGCGGGCTCGGGAGTAATGGAAAATTGAGCCATTGTTTATTTATTTTTCCTTGACTTTGCAAGTCCCAAAATTCTGGCCAGTATCGTCGACGTGGCACAAGACAAATTGTTGGCTTTACTTGCAATAAATATTGTGCTTCTTGCCAATGCACGTGCAATGTTGGATTTTTCTCCAAAATTTTTTGCCTCCAAATGGGATCGGCGGCTTCGAACTCCTCTGGAGTATAACTAAAAGTGGTTGCTTTGAAGTTGAGTTGCTCGTTCGGATCCTTTCTTGTGCTCTTCTTGATATATCTTCTGGTTTTCTCTTTCATGATTCCATAGGGGAGTTTCAAGGGTTTCATTATCTCATCTAGATCTGTTAAAAGTGCGTTTCCGTCATAGACACTTTTAAGTTCTTTCGGGTTCTTGGGAGTGGTAGGGGTCTGATAAATCAGAGGCCCTTTAACTTAATTTTCCCAGTTAACTTATCCGATTAGCAGTACGTTAATGTTCAATATCAAATCCTTTATACAGTTTACTGTCAAAATTCTGGTTAGACTTTTCACAGTACGCAATGCCGGAGTTATTCAATACCGTTGCACAGACTTATTATCGACCACTTAACAGTGCTGAGTTAATCACAAATCAATGCAGTTAAATAAAGTAAGAATTAATAGTACTCATGATTTGATAATACTGCACTACGACGACATCTCCGCAGAATGCCAATCGCCCAGACAGACAGTCTGGCGATCTCCTTCATCTCTGCGCAACCGGAGAGCCACCGAAGTGTCTTTTCATTAGATTGATAGAAAGATACAACACTTTGCTACGACCTTTCGGTTCGTGCGGTATAGGAAAAATATGAAATTACAATATGCCAATCCGGCGACCTTACATTGGCACGCACGGTGGACTTGAACCCGCAACGAAAACAAAAGTTAAGGCTCATCGATGATGCCTTGTATATACATAGTTCTGGCTAATTTAAACGTTTTGGAAAGCTTCTGTTTTAAAGAATCCAGCATAAGCTTTAAGGTTTCCGGCTCTACTAATTGTGCGTCAATACGAACAGAACTTGTTGCAATCACTTGACTCATCAAAATTTCGGTCTGTGTTTGCAAAAATGCCTCCTGCAAGTAAAAATCATTTGCAAGAGCTGTGTCAGGGCTCAATCTCATATCTTCAATCTGTTTATCTATTCTGGATAAACGCTCTGCTTGATAACTGAGCTGCTTTTCTCTTCTCTCCAGTTCCTGAGGTTGATACCGAATAGTCTGATAGTAAGCATCTCTTTCCTTTCTTATCCTGGCTATCTCCTTCTGAACTTGAACCGTCAGAATGTTTTGTGTTTTCAGGGTAGAATTAGCCTGAAATAAATCAACAGATACAGCCTGAAGTTCTGCAATAGTCTGCTTTGCTAAATTTGCCATCTCTTGACCTCTTTGCACTACTTCATCAAGCTGAAGTCGAGTTTCTTCCAATAAATTCCCAAGTGCCACGCGAGCATCTTCTTTATCTTGTACTAACTGTGTTAACTGGATAATCTCTGCATCATGAGCATTTAACAAATCATTTTTGGCTCTTAACTCAGCCAACGCTGCATCTCTTTGGGTAATCAAAGATTCCTGCTCCGTAATCTGTGCTTGAAGTTGTTGAATGTGTAATTGTAGAGTATGATTTTCTACTTTCACTACATCTACTTCTTCCTGTAGTGGAATAATATCAGCTTCTAAGACATCGACTTTGTGTTGCAATTCTTGTCGAATATTGTCAGTAGTCATCTTCGTTTGCCTGGGTAACTGCTGCGAGAACTGAATCAACATGCGACCCATCGATTCTAATTCAGTAAACATGGGCATCGGAGGTAGAAGAGGAGGAAGTGGTTGGGATGAAGAGGCTGATAATAGGTGAGGGGAACATGGTGGAGAATAATTGGGTGAAGAAGATGAGGTAGCGGGCTCTTCAGGAACAATAGGTTGAACAGGTACAATGGGCTCGACCAGAGTCATTGTTGGAGGAGTGGGTATAAGAGTGTCGGGCACCAACACTATTCCAGGATTCTGCTGCGTAGTCGCTTCAATTCGGTCAATTACAACATCGACCACAATAATTACTTCATTGAAAATCTCAGCAACAATGGCTCGCACATCATCTTGGGTCTACTGCTGAGAATCCTCCTTAGAAGAAATTGCTTCAGATTCGGTGGTGGACGCACTTTGTTCCTGCTGCTTATTCGGAGAAGATTGGGTGGAAGAATCGACATGGATAGAAGTTGCGGTGTCATGAAAGATTTCTTCTTCATTTACGGCGTTGGAACCTTGCACCTGGCTCTCCGACGGGTTGATGCGGGTACGTTTTCGGCGAAGAAGTTGAAAAAGATCTTCATCCTCATCCTCGTCGTCTTCGAGCGCTTGAACAGAGTCTTCATGGAACAAGATAGGAGCGTTGGGAGGCGGTTGCGCGGCTTGGAGTACCGGAAAAAGAAAGGTAAGGATATGTGGTAAACGAGAGTGCGGAAGATCACCCTTATTAACGTGTTTAATGACCGTAATGCATTCACGGTGAATGTGCCGGAAATAAAAAGAGGCGAAATTGACAGGCTCACGAGAAGCCATGTCAATCATCGAATAAAATGGACGAGAAATCCCGTAAGTACGTTTTTGTAAATTAAGTATAGCAACTAAGAATTGTAAGGCGGTCCGTTCAGGATCAGGGCGACAGAGAATGGCATACTCATTCGATGAGTGCCATGGGAATAATTCGATCATGGTGGCTACCGGAAGGAGAGGACCATTCTCCAATCCTTCCATGGGCAAACGAAATGCTTCAGCGAATGACGCTAACGTGATTACTACGCGAGACGGTAAACATATAATCGGCCAACTCTGCTCCGTAGCAGGTGTGGCGGCAATGGCAACAATAATCTGCGCGTAAAAAGGGTGACACTCCACTGAATGCCAAGGCAATTCAGCGAAGTTCAAAAGACCTCGGATGTGCAGAAACTCACTCACGCCCGGGGTGAGTCCTTCACGGAAGGTAGCAATGTTGGCTAATGCTTCCATGATGCGCACGCGAAAACTCAAAAATGTAGAGAACACAGAAAACACAGCGCACAGAACACATAGACACAATAGTGATTAACAATGAAAAGAAAAAGATTAAGTAGACACTCGACAATGTGAAGCGATCGAAAACTCTAATCATCGCGCTGTATGGAAATGATAACCTCCATAATTACGACGTGCATGCATGAGCAAAATCAGTAACATAGGGCGGCGATTAATCATAATTAGATATCAAAACGAGGAAATTTACGGTCTATATTCAGCCAAAGTATGGAAATAAAAAGGACGTAAGTGACACGCGGAAAAACGAGGGACACGTCAGCAGTGATCAAGTGGTACGTGATATGGGCATAGCTTTGAACCATTGATTACTTTAGGAAGAGGAACTCCGGTCAAGGTAGTCAACCGAAAAGTAGCTGGTCCCACTTGCTCATCCGGTAAGGACCGAACCACCGTAATTTAAATTTTCCAGTAGAACGATTTGATTTAGCATTATAAAACAGCACAAGTTGGCCCACCGTAAACACAGGAGTCTTGAGGAAACGATCATGAGTCCGGGCTTGCTGCAACTGAACTTCTTGAAGAGTTAGGAAGCTTTCCCAACGATGTTCATCCAAGGCTCTGAGTGCTTCCAACCGAAATGGCAAAGAGGCTTCGGGCAGTAATTTCTGAGTTAGGGCCACGCGTAAGCTTGGCACTATGAGCTCCATCGGCGCAATTGCTTCCAACCCATAAGCAAGCTTGAAAGGGGTCATTCCGGTTGCAACTTTGTATGTAGTCCGGTATGCCCATAAGACTGCAGGTAGTAACTGATCCCAACGTTCTAGTGATTCTACGATTAATTTGCGAAGCATACTCAACAACGTCTTGTTGGTACTTTCAGCTAAACCATTAGCACGAGGATAGTACGGTGAACTGAATTTATGCAGAATTTGAAAAGTGTGAGTTAGTACTCACATTAAATTGTTAGCAAAATGGGTTCCTTGGTCTGTCACAAGTTCCAGAGGTAATCCATAACGCGGGAATACGTCCTTCATTAGGCATTTTGCCACCGAAACAGCTGTGGCAGACCGTAAGGCCCAAGCTTCTGCCCACCTGGTAGCGTAATCTGTATAGGTCAGGATATAGCGAGTGTTGCTAAGGATCGCTGGTGGTGTGATTGGCCCAATAAAATCAAGACCCCACTTCTGAAAAGGTTCCAAAGGGAATACAGGTTGCAGAGGAAAGAAGTGGCGCTGTAATGGCTATCCAGATCGTTGACAAGTGTCACACTGCTACACAAACTGAGTCACGTCGTTATACATGGTTGGCCACCAAAGCCCACTTTGCAGAATCTTTCGATGAGTAAGATCTGCTGCAAAATGTCCACCGGAGGGTATTGAATGTGCCATAGCAATAACCGAGTCTGCTTCATGAGGTGGGATACAACGAAGTAAGATACCAGTATGATCCATATAGTACAACTGTCCTACAATCAACTGGAATCTGTGACTGTAAACTGCAATTTTCCGCCGCATAGCAGGAGGTGTATGAGGAGGAAGACATCCATCAGTCAGAAAAGTTAACAACGTATCATCGTAGGTAGGCGGCACACGATGTTCGGTAGATTCATCACGAGCTGGTTCAGCAGCGTAAATTGCTGGTGTGGTATCATCAACGCCCACTGGAGCTTCACCGGAATCTAACCGAGAGAGAAAATCTACGAAGGCATGTGCTGTACCGGGTCGATGAATCACTTCATAGTCGAACTCGTGTAGCAATAAAACCCAACGAGCCAAGCGACCACCTAAATGTTGCTGTCGGACCAGATATACAAGTGCGGCATGATCCACATGAAAGGTGAATTTTTGGCCGAGCAAATAATGCTAGAATTTCTTCACAGAATACACCAACCCGAGACATTCTCTTTCGGTCACTGAATAATTCCTTTCCGCAGAAGCGAGTCGGCGACTTGCATAGTAGACAGGCCAAAACCACTTATCCGTGTGCTGCATTAAAACACTGCCAATGGCTATATCCGATGCATCTACAAAGACATGGAATGGGCGGTCCGAATCAGGAGGTTGCAAAATTGGAGCCTGCGTCAATAATCCTTTTAGACGATCGAATGCAGTTTGGCATTCTGGGATCCATTTGTACTGTCGTGGAGGACTAGTCATTAGCCGATTAAGTGGTTTTGCTAAATGGGCTAGCCACCGTAGATGCCTGCCACGCCACCAGATTTGACCCAGGAAACGCATAACTTCTTTCGGCGTTGTAGGGACGGGTGCTTCCAACACAGCTGCGACTTTGTCTAGATCGACTTGGATACCTTGTGCATATATAATATGTCCAAGCAGTTTACCACAAGAAACCGCAAAAACAGATTTTGTCGGGTTCAGGTAGAGTCGGTATTCACGGCATTTCTCAAAGCAGCACCGTAAATGATACAGGTGCGCTGCAATCTTGCCAAATAAGGAGAAGTCATCTAAATAGACTTGCATAAATGTAGTCAGGTAGGGTGAAAAGACTTCCTGCATACAGTGTTGAAATGTGCTGAGAGCATTCCTTAACCCAAACCACATGACCGTACAAGCAAAAACACCCCAGTTCGTAATGAAAGCTGTTTTCGGTATGTCTTGTTCAGCCATTCTGACCTGGTTATAACCATTGTAGCCGTCTAGAAAGGAGTACATCTCGTGCCCGGCCACTCTGTCAAGCATTGTGTCGAGAAAGGGGAGAGGAAATGGATCAAGTACCATGGCCTTGACCTGTGCTGCATAATTGGGATTCATTCAGTAATTGGATTGTTTAATTGGCTTCGCCTCTGGTTTGAGTACGACCCGATGTTGATAGATCCGTGGATCAAGACCTTTCATATCGTGATAGTCCCAAGCAAAAACATAAGAAAACTCACGCAGGAGTCGGATCAAGTCATCTTGAAATACCTCGGACAGTCCTACCTTAATCTTAACAGGTCGCGGGTTAACTTCATCACCCAAATTAAAGGTTATTAACTGGTCTTCCGGGACATAAAATTGACGAGGTTTCCCCAAGTCATCAGCTGATTGTAAAAGTTGATGTAGAGTGGCTCCATCCATAGCAACACTATCATTTCCATCTGCATCTCCGGTCACAGGAACAACCGTACAGGCTGCCGGACTCCAGTTGTCTGCTACAGCTTGAAGATCTATAGTACCTAAGGAAATCAGATCTTTATTGTTCTTCAGAAACACCTCTTCTTCATCATCAGATAAGCCATCCAACATGTGGACCGGCTCTGCTACATAGGGTCTGGCATGAAGCTCACAAGGCTGAATGGCATCCAATTTGATAACATATTTACGGTGATTATCTTTGAAAGTCAATTCCTACGCTGACCAATCCTGTATAACTTTGGCCTGTTTCAACCATGGTCGACCGAAAAGAAGATTATAGTCGAGGCTAGATTCTGGTAGTTATAAGACTACGAAAGTCATTTTGAACGTGGTACCCTGCAAAGTAATCGGGATATTCTGGACCAGTCCCACCGATGGACTCGGGATTGGTCTGCCATTCCGACAAAAAATTGGACGGGCTCGATTTGGGTCCACCCCAATTTCTTACAAAGAGCTGCAGTTGCTATGTTCACACCCGAACCACCATCGATTAACACTTGAGTAATCTTGTGATTTTTATGCCAAACAGTGATTAAGGGGACTGAATGATCCACCATAGAATCATTTTTCGGTTGTATTATTGCAGTCGCCGGAGTACTGGGAGATTCAGGACTGACATGTTGCTGGAATTGCTGCCTAACTCCGGGCACCAAGGCGAGTAGTTGCCCCAAAGGGAGGGTAATTGAAGCCTTCGAGAGAATATCCCATAATTGGTCTGTTGGAATTGCACTCTTCACTGATTCTGATGATGACTCTCTTGTTACTGGGATAGAGGCTTGTTCATGCGCTCTCATCTTTGGCAGGGGAGCCTGTGTCACCAGAATTGGATCAAGAAACACAGTTTGCTCTTTAGCTGCCCATTAGCTAACTTTGGTATATATTCGCTGCTGTTCACGGATACCAGGTTCAAACACCTCAGCTGCTGGTTGCAACTACTTACCCGATCGTGTCTGGACCACTGCAGCTTGTGATTCCACTAGTGAGATATAGACCACGTTGGTCATCGGATTTTGACGTTCCTTCTTCCTTTTGTCGTATTCGGCGGCATCCTTGCAAAATCTCCGGATGTGACCAATCTCACCACAAAAATGACATCGTGGTGGTGGTAGAGAAGTACCTTCCGCTGATGTACTTGCCTGCCATCGATTTACATTGAAGTTAGTATTCCACTGTCCCCGGTAATTTCGGTATCCTTGCGGCTGATTGTTTCGCATCTGCGGTGGCACATAGTGGGTTTCTGGCTGACCTGGTTCTTGTATAATGGCGTTTACAGCTGCTCGTCCCTGCACCTTGGCATTATACGCAAAATTTTCTGTTGAGTGTCCGATTGTGTTGCAGATGGCACAATACATCTGATTAAGGGCACATGTAGTACTAGTGTGCCCTGGGTTTTTGGACTTGGTACAGTACATCTGTTTAGTCGGATCATCTATAATGTTCTTACTGGCTTTTAGCCACTCCAAGTCTTTAGTGAATCCCCCAACCTTATGCTCTAGTTGCAGGGCCATCGCTATAACAGCATCCAGTGTCATAGCACCCACACAGCGGATGATCATGATTTGTCTTAGCTGTGGGGTCAGACCATTAATGAACCACTGGCTTATAACATCATCCGGTAAATTAGCATGTGCCGAAGGTAGTTGTCTTAGATGGGTTCTAAACAATGTGGCATATTCCTGAACAGTCTGGTGTGGCTTCTGTCTATTGTTCTGCAAGTAATCGAAAATTTTGGCAGGGTTCTTCTTCAGCCGGAACCTCTACAAAAATGCATCCCTTACCGCCTCATAGGTAACGAAATGGTTGATATCATACTCTGTTAGCCACCTCGCTGCTTCATTGACTAATGTTGACTGGAATACGATGGACTTGTACGCCGGATCGATTGGATGGTTCAGTACGGCATAACTTATCTCAAAGGTACGCACATGTGCATCAGGGTCGTCACCTGGAAATCATCAAAATTTGTGTACGTCACCCCTATTGGAACAGGTCGAAGTGGAAGTGGTTGTTGTTGTTTCTGCTGTTGTTGTTGCTGCTGCTGTTGTTGTTGTCCACTCATGGTGCTATTAGTGGTACCGTTGCTGTCTCCTAAGTTCTGAGGAGGTGTTTCTGGTCCTTCAGAATCTGCATGGTCAGACTGCTCACCTTCCGGCTTGAAAATAGCGTTCAATCTCTTACGGATCTCCAAATCAAAGAGCCTATCCTCAGCCTTTGTATCCCAGGTAGGCAAATTTGCCCCGAACAGTGGTGTCCGAAATGAAGATTTACCAGGGAGTATCACACGGTCATTGGAAAACTGTAAATTCCCTGCAACTGGGACCGAACTGTCACCGGAATTTGTCAAACTTTCCCCAAAACAGGGTATTCTTTCACCCGCAATGATCTCTCTGGGTAACACCACTTTATCCTCAGAAAAGTTCAAATCCTGACCAGACGGTGTCGGGTCAACTGCGCACTGCGTCCCTGTACACTCCGAAGTTACTGTACCTTCTGCAGACTACACCGAAATTACACCGGAATCTACCGGAATTTCCTCATGTGTCACCGGAATTCTACCGGAATCACTGCTATCTTGCTCCGCTCCTTCGACAACTAGGCTTAACCAGTCTACACTTCTGCCGCCTGGGGGTGTCCCTAACAAATTTGGTACCACCCAAGGATGCTGGTCTCTCCTGTACTTTGGATACGACTCACCGGACTGAGTAACCGGCATATATCACCTCTGCACTACTTGCGTACTACTCCACGATTATTCACCGTCTATGCCACCTTCCCACAGACGGCGCCAATGTTAAAAGTGTGTTTCCGTCACAGGCACTTTTAAGTTCTTTCGGGTTCTTGGCAGTGGTAGGGGTCTGATAAATTAGAGGCCCTTTAACTTAATTTTCCCAGATAACTTATCCAATTAGCAGTACATTAATGTTCAATATTAAACCCTTTATATAGCTTACTGTCAAAATTCTGGTTACACTTTTCACAGTACGCAACACTGGAGTTATTCAACACCGTCGCGCAGACTTATTATCGACCACTTAACAGTGTTGAGTTAATCACAAATCAATGCAGTTAAATAAAGTAAGAGTTAACAGTACTCATGATTTGATAATACTGCACGACGACATCTCCGGAGAATGCCAATCGCCCAGACAGACAGTCGGGCGATCTCCTTCGTCTCTGCGCTACCGGAGAGCCACCGAAGTGTCTTTTCATTAAATTGATAGAAAGATACAACACTTTGCTACGACCTTTCGGTTCATGCAGTATAGGAAAAATATGAAATTACAATATGCCAATCCGGAGACCTTACAGATCTTTGCTTTTGATTTGAGCCTCTTTCATGACTTTCACTACTTCATTTTCAAAATTTTCTATGAGACGAGAAACCAGTAGTGCCTGCTCTTTCTGACTTAGTTGTGCAGTGTATGGCATTGGATGGTCATCATATTTGTCTATAGCTGGCTCCCTTATTGGTGAATGAATGATTGGGGGAGAAAGAGGGCACACCTCATGTTGATATATTTAGGTAGTGATGTGTGTGAAAACACTAGGACCACAGGGGCACTTTTTCCCCTCTTAAGGAGGTTTTTTTGCCCCTGGCTTGTATATACGCCTATTGCCCTAATGGGCTACTAATCTCTGTACATTCTCTAGTAATACATTCAGTATTGTGTGTTGTGCTCCAAGCTTCTTCCTCTTCCTTGTGCTGTTCGCGTGCTTCCGCAGACGTCTAACTCCAACAATCGGTATCAGAGCAGGTCATTGCTTCACCTAGGGCACTGTCCACACTCCTTCGGTTGCAGTCTCAGAATCACACGAATTTTGGTAAGCATACTCAGCATGTTTTCGCGATCAAAACTGCTTCACTCTGTGGTGCCCAAAATCACGATCTGAGCTCGTTTCGACCTCCGAATGCACTATCGAAGCACTTGTGCAGGTGATTTTTTCTTTTTGTGCCAAAGGTATATACTAGTTTCTGTTCACCAGTATAAGCGTCTCAAAGTCTACTACAGGTCTAGTAGAATTTGTTTGGGCAGTTTGTTCAACTTTTTGAGATACAGTCAATTTTCTGCATCAAGGTATTTTAGTCACCAGCCATGGCTGAAAGTAGTGATGTATTCCATATGTTGGCTATTGAGGATAAGTTGGATGGTACCAACTACCCATTATGGGCTTATATGATGCGACATGTGTTGGTTGCTAAAGGACTGTGGAACATTGTGCAGGGTGTCGAAAAACGTTGTATCACACCTGCAACTGTTACAATTGTAGGTATTGAAGCTGATGCAAAAGGTGTCGAAGATGATGATATTCTGCATATTCATGTTCGTGTTGCGGTTTCTACTGCACCTACTGCAGAGCAGATTCACTAGGATGGCAGAAACGCCCAAGCACATGCATTGATAGCTTTGTCTGTCAAACATGCCATTATTCCTCACATTCTCTCTTGCAGAATAGCTAAGGATGCTTGGGATACACTTACCACATTGTACCAAGATAGGAATGAGGCTCGTATTGCTTACCTCCGAAAACAGTTGGAGAGTGAGCACATGAATGAAGGTGATTATATGGACAATTTCCTAACGAAGATCAAAGACTTGAAGGAACAATTGATTTCTACTAATGAGGTTATACCAGATAGCTCACTTGTGCAGACCGTTTTGAATGGTCTTCCTGATTCATATCAGGGTTTTGCTTCTACTCTTCGGTTGATGATGAAAGGCAATCCAAATGCCTTATCATTTGAGGAGTTAGTCTCTGTTCTGTTGTAGGAAGATCAGTCCAGGCAGAACAGGTCCATTATGCGAGTTACAGATCAAGCTTTCCTGGCTAGTCAAAAGGGCAAAGGAAAATGGAGCTCTTCAACTAGTAAGCAGAAATCTACTAATTCTGTATATTCGAAGAAGGAAGATAAAGATGAGAAGAAATCAGAAAAGCATAAATTGTTTTTTAAGTACTGTAAAGGGAATGATCATATCATAAAGAACTATCCAAAACTGGCTGCTAAAGAGACAAAGAAGAAAGAGGCTGGAATGGTTGTTGTAGAGGCCTCTACACCAAAAACAGAGTCTGCTAATCTTTTGCAGGAAGAAGAATGGACGTTTACTATTGTCTCCAGTTTTGATCCATCTTCTCATGAGCAGTGCATGTCTGCAGTAGAATCAGATGTTTGGTATTTTGATAGTGGGGCGACCAAACATATTACCTCAGAGCGCAATTTCTTCTCTTCACTCGAGCCTGCCCCTACAGGGAATACTGTTACATGCACCAACAACTCCTCTTATCCTGTTATGGGAGTTGGTAAGATCATTTTGACTACTGATGATGGTAGTTCTTTCACTTTGTCAAATGCTTTATTTGTGCCAGGGATCAAGAAGAACCTATTATTAGTTTTTGCATTAGCCAAGATTGGCTTGGTTGTGAAATTTGTTGATGACAGGTGTACAGTTCACGATCTATCAAATCGTGTGATTATTGCTTCTGGCATTTTATGTCGTGGGTTGTATAAGCTCATAGACTATGAAAGATCTGTAAATGATTTTGCATGTGCAGTAAATGATTCTCACGCTATGTTAGATGCAAAGCTTTGGCATGCACACTTTGGTCATCTGAATTTTGCTAGTTTGCTACACCTCCAGAAATCTAAAATGGTGTCCTCTTTGCCCAAACTTGAGGCAACTAGAAAACATGTTTGTGAAGGCTGTATTTTGGGCAAAATGCAGCGTTCGTCCTTTCCAAAAGATGGTTCAGTTTGGGCTACTCAAAAATTGCAGCTTGTACATAGTGATATCTGTGGTCCTATGCAGACACCTTCTTTTGGGAATTATCTTTACTTCGTGACTTTCATCGATGATTTTTCCAGGCATGCATGGGTATATCCATTGAAGGCAAAGTCCGAAGTGTTCATGTGCTTCAAACAATTTTTGTTTTTGGCTGAAAATCTATCAACATGTAAAATGAGCACCCTCTGTTCTGATCGAGGGGGGGAATATATGTCTTTTGATTTTAATGCATCTCTGGCTTAACATGGGATAAAACACTAGTGTATAGTGCCGTATACACCTCAACAGAATGGAGTTGCTGAACGAAAGAACAAGTCACTCATGGAGATGGCGAGGTGCATGGTCAAGAGTCAGGCTTTTACCACATAGTTTCTGGCTTGAGGTTGTCATGTGTGCAGCATATGTACTGAATAGGTGTCCCACTAAAGCGCTGCAGTCTATCACTCCATATGAGGCTTGGCATGATCGCAAGCCATATGTTGCTCATCTGCATGTTTTTGGTTGTTTGGCATATGCATTAGTGCCTGAACAACATCGCAAAAAATTGGATGATAAAGCAGTAAAATGTATTTTTGTTGGGTACAGTTCTGAAAGTAAAGGCTATCGTCTGTATCATCCACAGATTAAACGCATTCTGGTTAGCCGTGATGTTGTTTTTGTGGAAGATGCTATTCAGCCATTACTTTCATGTACTAAGGAGACATCTATTAGCTCCAAAGACATGTATGATACTTTGCTGCCTCTTTTTACAGGTGAATAGTTTAGTGCTGGTCCTAATGAGGCAAATTCTCAGCCTTTGCAGGTTTCATGTCATGATGCAGATAATTCCATTTCTGATGCAGATGTACATGATGCACTTATTGATGAGAGAGCTGATATTGAGCAGGCAAGAGCTATGCCAAAATGGCTGGTGCAGACCTTGCGTGACAGCAAATTAGATGCACCTCTGTCATATCGTACTCTCAGGCTCTCATAGTGCCTCTTTTGCATCAGATTGCTATGCTATGGCTAGATCTAGTCTTTGTGATGAGAATGAGCCTGTTTCGTTTGATGAAGCACAGAATTCAGAAAATTGGATGGCTGCTATGCAATCTGAATATGGTGCTATAATGAAGAATGGTACTTGGTCTTTATGTGACTTGCCTCCTAGCAAGAAGGCCATTGGCAATAAGTGGGTATACAAGCTGAAGCGTAAACCAGATGGTACAATTGGCAAGTATAAGCCTAGGCTTGTTGCAAAGGGTTATGCACAGGAAAGAGGCATTGATTTTGATGAGACCTTTGCACCTACATGTCGCATGACTACTGTTCGGAGCATCCGTGCACTTGAAGCTCATCATGGTTGGAATGTACATCAGTTGGACATTAAAACACCATTTCTGAATGGTGGCTTGCATGAAGAAGTGTATGTTTTTCAGCCCTGTGGCTTTGTGCAGAAAGGGCATGAAAACCAGGTGTGCAGGGTAAAGAAGGCATTATATGGTTTAAAGCAAGCACCACGTGCTTGGTATGAGAAGATACATGCCTATCTAATTGCACATGGTTTTGAGAACAGTCCAACTGAAAGCACCTTATATGTTAAGCGTGCTAATGATGTGCTTCTGATTGTTGTTGTCTATGTTGATGACATGTTGCTCACTAATCCTATTGAGAAGCATATTGCTGATTTTAAGGCTGATTTGCATGCCTCATTTGAGATGTCTGATTTGGGGCATTTGCATCACTATTTGGGCATTCAATTTATGCAAGTTCATGGTGGAATGGCTTTGTGTCAAAGGAAATATATTGACACATTATTGCAGTGTTTTGGCCTTGAAGACTATATGCCTATTGCCACTCCTATGGAGACAGGTTTATAGCTGAGTCTTCATGATGCTGGAGATGCATTTGGTGTTGTTCTCTATCAGCAGGCTGTTGGATGCTTGATTTACTTATGCATTACTCGGCCACATATTCAGTTTGCTGTCTCACAGATGAGCATGTTTATGCATTGCCCATGAGTCAAGCATTGGCAGACAGTTAAGCGCATCTTTCGCTATTTGAGTGGTACTCAGCTACTTGGGTTGTTTTATCCCGGGGGGATCAATACTGCCAGATTTGCATGCTTTTTCTAACTCTGATTGGTCTGGTTGCTATGACACTCGTGTGTCCACTAGTGGCTTTTGCTTTGTGCTTGGTAGCTCATGTATATCTTGGTTGAGCAAGAAGCAGCCTATTCTGGCCACTTCCAGTTGTGAGGCTGAGTATAGGGCAACTTTCATAGCGACTGTTGAGTGTGTGTGGCTCAGACGCCTTATGGCTGATTTGGGTGTTGGTCAGACTTCTACCACCACCATCTTCACTGACAGTCAGAGCACATTGGCAGTTGCAAGAAACCCTGTGTTCCATGCTCGCACTAAGCACATTGAGGTGCATTATCACTATGTCAGGGAGAGGTTCTCTATTGGGGAGATCAGCTTGGAATATGTGCCCACACAGGAGAACATTGCAGACTTTTTCACGAAGGCTCTGCCTAGGGAGAAGTTTGAAGCTTTCGGCAAAGCTTTGGGCTTACTTCCTTTTGTGGAGTGATTTCCACATAGCTTGGCACTTCCTTATACATGAGTGCCAACTCCTCGTTTACTGCATCACTCCCAGGGGGGATTTGTTGATATATTTAGGTAGTGATGTGTGTGAACACACTAGGACCGCGGGTGCACTTTTTTCCCTCTTTAGGAGGTGTTTTTCCCCTTGCTTGTATATGCGCCCATTGCCCTAATGGGCTACTAATCTATGTACATTCTCTAGTAATACATTCAGTATTGTGTGTTGTGCTCTAAGCTTCTTCTTCTTCCTTGTGTTGTTCACGTGCTTCCGTAGACATCTAACTCCAACACCTTAGTCTCATCAGTAGCCATCTTGGATGGTTTCACTACTGGTGTACCCAAGCTCTTTGCTTGTTCTAACTATGCTCTGAGCTCTGCTATGATTTTATCTTTCTCGTCATGTTGTTCTTTACTAGCCTTGAGCTCATCTTCCACTTTCACCTTCTCTTCATAAAGGATCCTCGTTTGATCAGCATGTTCACTACATTGCTCCATGTATTTTTGCACTACTTCTTTCCACTTAAGTTCCAATGCTTTGGTGTCCACTTTATATTTGGCTTCTAACTCGGCCTGTTTTCTTTGCTCTTTCTTTAATTGATCTTCCATCGTCAACAAGTTTGCCTTCAATTCTTGAATTCCTGCTTCTTCTGTGATAGTGCCTTCGAAAGGTTGATTTAATAGGATAAAGTTCATTAATTTTTTGTTCCTTATATGTAGACTGTCTGCCTCGTCCATATACACTTTAATCTGATGTTCCAATAGTTTGCTTCGGTTTGTCATTTGTATTCTTTCCGCTTCATACATTTCCTATTGCTTTTTCAATGGCTTTACTTCAACTTGAAGTTTTGAGATAGATGTAGTTACCTCTTGTAAGTTGTTTTGGAGCAACATGTTTTCCTCCTGGATATGATTGCACTCTTCAATTTTGTTTGCCAAGTCTTCTGTTTTCTATACAAGTTCCTTTTGAATGGCAATATTCTTTGCTGAGAGTTCTTCACTCATGCTTTGGAATCAACTTCTTGCTTCAAATAATTTGGCCTTTTCTTTTTCTTTGTCCATCAGTAGAGTTTGGGTGGTCATGGGTGTGTCAATCATTTTTCTTACTATTGGCTTCAGCTGGTTAACATCTACATTCACCCATGTTTGTGATATGAGTGGTTCTTCATCCGTTTGTGCATTTTTAACTTGCACAGCATGTAATGCTTCCTGATGTGGATATCGGATATGCAGGTGCATGCTTGGCTCAACCTTCTTGATGGTGTTTGTTGTTTCTTGTGTTGCAGGTTCCTTAGAGGCCACTTTTTCAGAATTGACTACCACATCCAATGGTGATGGTTCAACAACCACTCGGATTGGTAAGGTACGTTTGTGTTCTTCTTGGACCTCATTAATTTATTGTTCCTACTTTGGATGTACAATTGATTTGGACTTTGGAGGTGAAGTCTCCTTGAGAAATATCCTTGTTTGCTCATTCAATTGGATGGTGTGTGTCCTTTCCTGTGGTTCTTCAATCATAGACTTGGCTTGTGCCCTTTGTTCACTTTCCTATTCTCTTTCATGCTCATCCATGTCTATATCAGTATTAAGTGTATCATGGCCATGGGAGGATTCATCTTCTGAGCTTGAGTCATTTAACCCCCGTTCTTTATACCTTTCTTGTTGTGAGACAATTTTGGCTGTTTCTGATGGTCTTTGTTCCTTACTTGACTGGTGGTAATGGTGTCCTTGTACCGTAAGGTTGACTTGACCTCTCATATAAACATGAGTGGCTTCTAGTGTTGTGGAGATATCCCTTCTTGTAATGGTTGGTGTTATTGTTAATGATACCTTCGGGACTTCATGCGTTCTCTTAGACTGAGGGGTGTCAGATGCTTCAGCCACTCGAGCTCGTTTTGCACCTCTCATGGTGGTTTTTGAGCTAATGCCAACTTCCTCCACTATTGCAACACCCTTCCTCTTCTTTGGTACAATGGCAACCTTTACATATTGATATCATAGGTCGTAAGCATTCTCTCATGTCTAATGCTTGATAGATAAGTAATGTCAAACAGAGCTATCATTTAAGAACTTCTTGTGTCCCCACTGATTTTTAGCTTCAAATATCCACTCTTGAATGTATGGGGTCAGATTGATTTGGTTCCCAATTTGCTTGACTACATGGGATAATAATTGTACTACCACTTTCTGAGCAGTTGTGTATTGATGCATATTGGGAAAACTGAAGTGTTGATGCACAAGTCTTACTTCTTCTTCAATATCAATTCTATTAACGTCCAAGAGGGTCATTTTCTTTTCCTCATGGCATTCATCCTTCAGATGAGTGAGACCATCCTTGGTCCAGCCAAATGGTGTCTTGATCAGCTCATGTGTGAATCGAATAGTCTATGACTCTCCATTATGATCTAGTACCATAGCTTCAAGGATGGATGGCTTACCCAGTGCTGGATGCAGAGTATTCATGACTTTTGTACATCTTTGAAAGTCTGGTTCTTAGATAGGAAGCTTCAATTAGGCCTCAATTCCCGCTTGTGTACATACATCCACTGCCCTTGGCATTTCATGCAAAATTTGAAAGTCTTGAGTCATCACTAGGAACTGATGCTCTCTATCCATGATCTTAATAGTGATAAGGAACAAGTGCTCGGTGGCGGGATTGTCATCTCTGAACTAGTGTCATCAACCTTTAATGGCTGATTCTATAGGAAATTCCAATATTTCAGCCTTATGTGTGGCTTCAAAATCAAAGGAAGTATCCTTTGTATCTTCAGAGTTAGAGGAAACCATCTGCATTTGAATGATTCAAATGGTTAGTGTCAAGCTTAGGAGTGATTGGTTTTGGTGTGGCGATCGTTCACTCCATGTGTTGTGTCCCCACTCACAGAGTGTATAAGGAACATAGTACTTGATTTTGTTTTATACACATATATATTTTTCTTAAGCTTCAATGAAAACAGAAAACATTAGTGACAAGCCGAGTCAATTTTATTTTTGTTATTATTATTTTATAGTACAAGGTGTTTCATATTCCCAAGGAGGGAAATGTGCCTACTTAGTAGTACAAGGACACTACTGTGTCAAATGCATGGCCTCATAATGTGGGCTTATTATGCTTACTTGAGGTGCATTGGGATCAACATGAGTGCAAGAAGAATTTTCAGCTCTGATCAATGGAGATGCTATTCTTGACTTCGGAATCCACATTTTCCTTGCTTTGGTGCTTTGAATGTCCTTTCGGAATCTCCTTATGTTTTTGGGAGGTAGTTGTTTTTATTGTACTTTCACTCTCCACTCGTATCGTCGCTTGGTAGGAACTCCTGTATGTTCCATTGGTGGCATCTGCTTCATGGGAGTTCTTTGTCTCCTAGAAAGTTGCTTAGACCGCCTTTGATCTCTAAGTAAATTTGGCGGCTTCTCCTTGATGATCTCGATTGCTATCTTAGGTATCCATATCTGATTCCTTGAAGTTTGAGCTGCCTTTAATATCTTTGGTATCCATACTTGCACTACATGTGTGGGCCCATCTTTGATCGATTGGTTAGGTTGATGTTTCCTTCAATTGAATTCCTTTTGGTTCTCCTTCACTTGGTGTCTGTAGTTATCTAACTGATCCTTTTGAATCCAGATTTTTCGTCTCCTTTTTCTCATTGGTGAATGAAATGGTGGAAATTTTGTTTTTGGTTGGTGGACTCCTAGTCGCTTATCTATAATAAGATCCTCACTTGTTCCCTCAGATCGGGTAAATTGATATGAAGGGCTGAGTTGAGTATCATGTGTACGGAGAGTAGGGGTTTCTGGGCTTGGGTCAAAAACGAAAGCTAGTTGATTAGGGTTTGGTATTGGTGTAGATTCACATGCAGACATTCATTTGTCATCATTATACTTCAAACAGACCGTCTTTAGAGGCTTCTCATCTAGTAGGCTAAAGACTTATATGTGTCCAATCTTAACAGATATGTAAACTAAGGCTAACTAGATGGTTACCTCAAATTCGTATATCCATTCTTGACCTAACACTAGTTCCTCTAGTAGGTCATCATCTTTGGAGACTAAAAGCTTTTGATGCATTGAATTGTTACCCAGATGTAAAGATAGGATGGCTTCTCCTAAACATTCAATGGTATTTCCTCTTATGCCCATCATGTATGCCTTACTTGGGTTAAATGATGCATTTTGCCTGAACAACAATGCAGGAAATTGGATGATAAAGCAGTGAAATGTGTTTTTGTTGGATATAGTTCTGAAAGAAAAGGCTATCATCTATATCATCCATAGAATAAACACATTTGAGTTAGATGTGATGTTTTTTTTTTGGAAGATGGTATTCAACTATTACTTTCATGTACTAAGGAGACATTTGTTAGCTCCAAATATATGTATGATATTTTGCTGCATCTTCTTATAGCTAGAAGATCTAGTGCTAGTCCAAATGAGGCAATTTCTCAGCCTTTACACGTTTCATGTGATGATGCAAATCATTCCATTTTTGATGAAAATTTACATGATGCACTTGTTGATGAGAGAACTGATATAGAGGAGGTAAGAAATATGCCTAAATGGTGGGTGTAGACTTTGTGAGATAGCAAATTAGATGCACCTCTATCATATCGTACTCGTTCAAGCTCTCATAATGTTTTTTTGCATTAGATTGCTATCTTATGGCTGCCTCTAGTCTCTATGATGAGAATGAGCTTATTTCCTTTGATGAAGCACAAAACTTAGAAATTTGGATGACTACTATGCAATCACGATATGATGCTATTATGAAAAATATTACTTGCTATTTATATGACTTGCCTCTTGGTAAGGAGGCCATTGACACGAAGTGGGTATACAAGCTCAAGCATAATCCTGATGGAAAAGTTGACATTTATAAGGCTGGGCTTGTTTTAAAGGTTTATGCTCAAGAAAGAGCACATTGATTTTGATATGAACTTTGCTCCTACATGCCGAATGACTACCGTTCATAGCATCTGTGCACTTGCAGCTCATCATGGTTGGAACATACATCAATTGGATATTAAAACTACATTTCTGAATGGTGACTCACATATATAAGTGTATGTTTTTCAGCCCCGTGGTTTTGTGTAGAAAGGGAATGAAAACAAAGTGTGCAAGTTGAAAAAGGCATTACATGGTTTGAAGCAAGCACCACATGCTTGGTAGGAAAAGATACATGCCTTCTTGATTGCACATGGTTTTGAGAATAGTCCAACTGAGAGCACCTTATATGTTAAGCGTGAAAATGATCTGCTTCTGATCATTGTTGTGTATGTTGATGACATGCTGCTAAATATATTGACACATTATTGCAACGTTTTGGCCTTGAAGACTGCAAACTTATTGCCACTCCTATGGAGACATGCTTAGGAGATATTCATGATGAGTCTTCATGGTGAGATATTCATGCTTAGGATTGAGTCTTCATGATGCTGGAGATGCATTTGATGTTGTTCTCTATTAACATGCTATTGGATGCTTGATTTACTTATGCATTACTCGGCTAGATATTCAGTTTTTTGTCTCACAGATGAGCATGTTTATGCATTGCCGAAGTGTCAAGCGTTGGTAGGCAGTTAAGCGCATCTTTTGCAACTTGAGTGGTACCCGACTACTTGGATTGTTTTATCCGAAGGGGACTACTGTATGATTTGCATGCTCTTTCTAACTCTGATTGGGCTGGTTGCTATGACACTTATGTGTCCATGAGTGGTTTTTGCTTCATGCTTGGTAGCTCGTGCATATCTTGGTCGAGCAAGAAGAAGCCTACTATAACCACTTCTTGTTGTGAGGCTGAGTATAGGGAAACTTTCACAGTGACTATTGAGTGTGTGTGGCTAAGACGCCTTATGGCTGATTCGGGTGTTGGTTAGTCTTCTACCACCACCATCTTCACTGACAGTCAGAGCGCATTGGCAGTTGTGAGGAAGCCTGTGTTCTTTGCTCACATTAAGCACATTGAGGTGCACTATCATCATGTCAAGGAGAGGTTCTCTGTTGGAGAGATAAGTTTGGCATATGTGCCCACAAAGGAGAACATCGCAGAACTTTTCACAAAGGTTGTGCCTGGCAAGAAGTGTCGGAGTTAGACATCTGCAGAAGCATGCAAACATCACAAGGAAGAAGGAGAAACTTGGAGCACAACACACAATATTGAATGTATTACCACTAGAATGTAAAAAGATAAGTAACATGTTAGAGCAATAGGCATATATACAAACCAGGGGAAAAAAACCTCTAAAGAGGGAAAAAAGTGCCCCGATGGTCCTAGTGCGTTCACACATATCACTACCAAAATATATCAACAAATCCTCCCTCGGAGTGATGCAGTGAAGAAGGAGCTGGAACTCCTGTATAAGGAAGTGCCAAGCTATGTGGAATCAATCCACACAAGGAAGTAAGCCCAAAGCTTTTCAGAAAGCTTCAAACTTTTCCCTAGGTAGAGCCTTTGTGAAAAGGTCTGCAATGTTCTCTTGCGTGGGCACATATGCCAAGTTGATCTCTCTAGGAGAGAACCTCTCCCTGACATAATGATAATGCACCTCAATATGTTTAGTGGGAGCATGGAACATAGGGTTCCTCGCAACTGCCAATGCGCTATGACTATCAGTGAAGATGGTGGTAGCAGAAGTTTGACCAACACCCAAATCAGCCATAAGGCATCTGAGCCACACACACTCAACACTTGCTGTGAAAGCTGCTCTATACTCAGCCTCATAATTGGAAGTGTTCATAGTAGGGTGCTTCTTGCTCAACCAAGATATACATGAGCTACCGAGCATGAAGCAAAAGCCACTAGTGGACACGCGAGTGTCATAGCAACCAACCCAATCACCGTTAGAAAAAGCATGCAAATATGGTAGTAGTGATCCCCCCTTGGGATAAAACAATCCAAGTAGCCGGGTACCACTCAAGTAGCGAAATATGTGCTTAACCGCCTGCCAATGCTTCACACTTGGGCAATGCATAAATGTGCTCATTTGTGAGACAACAAATGGAATGTCTGGCCGAGTAATGCATAAGTAAATCAAGCATCCAATAGGCTGCTAATAGAGAACAACATCAAATGCATCTCCAGCATCATGAAGACTCAACCATAAACCTATCTCCATAGGAGTTGCAATAGGTTTGGAGTTGTTAAGGCCAAAATGCTGCAATAATGTGTCAATATATTTTGTTTGACACAAAGCTAATTTTCCATGAACTTGCATAAATTGAATGCCCAAATAATGATGCAAATGCCCCAAATCAAACATCTCAATTGGGCAAGTAGAAGCAAATATCTCATCAAAATCAAGCCTCTTTCATGTGCATAACCCTTTGCAACAAGCCTAGCTTTATACCTATCAACTGTTCCATCAGGCTTATGCTTCAGCTTGTATACCCACTTAGTGCCAATGGACTTCTTGCCAGGAATCAAGTCACATAAAGACCAGGAAACATTCTTCATTATAGCATCATATTTAGTTTGCATAACAACCATTCAATTTTTAGAATTTTGTGCTTCATCAAATGAAACAGCCTCATGCTCATCATAGAGTCTAGAGGCAGCGATAGCATAGCAATCTGATCCAAAAGAGGCACTATGAGAGCCTGAACGAGTATGATATGACAAAGGTGCATCTAATTTGCTCTCGGGCAAAGTCTACACCAGCCATTTTGGCATAAGTTTTGCCTCCTCAATATCAACTCTCATATCAACAAGTGCATCATGTAAATCTACATTAGAAACGGAACGATCTGTATCAACATGGAACTTGTAAAGGTTGAGAAGTTGCCTCATTAGGACTAGCACTAGACTGTCCACTTGTAAAAAGAGGCAGCAAAGTATCATACATGTCTTTGGAGCTAATAGATGTCTTCTTAGTACATGAAAGTAATGGCTGAATAACATCTTCCACAAAAACAACATCACGACTAACCAAAATGCATTTAGTCTGTGGATGGTACATATGATCACCTTTGCTTTTAGAACTATACCCTACTAAAAAAGTTGAACAAGACTACCCAAATGGGTTCTACTAGACTTGTAGGAGACTTCGAGACGCTTATACTAGCAAATTGAAACCTGTATATAACTTTGGTACAAAAAAATAGCCTCCACAAGCACTATGTTTGGAGGCTGAAATGAGCTCAGATCGTGATTTTGGCGCATAACACAATGAAGTTGTTTTGATCTCCTAATCAACTTGAGTATGCATACCAAATTTCGTGTGATTGTGAGACTATGACCAGAGGAGTGTCGACGATGCCTTAGATGAAGCGAGGACCTACTCTGATACCAAATTTTGGAGTTAGACGTTTGCAAAAGCACGCGAACAACACAAGGAAGAAGGAGAAGCTTGGAGCACAACACACAATACTAAATGTAAAAAGATAAATAACACATTAGGGCAATAGGCGTATATACAAATCGGGGGAAAAAAACCTCCTAAAGAGGGAAAAAAGTGCCTCGACAGTCCTAGTGTGTTCACACATCACTATCAAAATATATCAACATGAAGTTTGAAGCTTTTAGCAAGGGTTTGGGCTTACTTCCTTTTGTGGATTGACTCCACATATCTTGGCACTTCCTAATACATTAGTGCCAACTCTTGATTCACTGCATCACTTGCAGGGGTGATTCATTGATATATTTAGGTAATGATGTGTGTGAACACTCTACGATTTTTGGGGCACTATTCTTCTTCTTCGTTGTGATATTATCGTGCTTTTGCAAACCTCAAATTCCATCTTCAATGTCCTCGAGATACCATACACACAAAAAAATCAAATACATTGACAATAACTGATCTGTACACCCAGTTGTATTATAAAAAATATGGGAATCCATGCCATGTATGGAAAATTGTGCATTAATTTAGATGTATTGTGCCATCTGTAACCTTATGAACCACAATACAGATCAATGTATATACAATACTCACAATTCAGCCATAGCTAGTAGTCATATTCATCCAGAACCCGGACATAATGGGCAATGGTATTCATCACCCTCTGTACATAATGTCCAATTAAATGATTCACACAATTCCCAAAATATGCCAGAACTGTTAGTATATGATCAATGTCTACCCCTCATGATTGTATGCACATTTTGTAAGGCCCCCATTATGAGGAGAAGCCAAGCATGTATTACCCAATTGATGGGAATCCCAACTAGCATGTTGGATGAAGGTCATATTAGACCATGTAAGGTATTGTAAGGGAGTTACCAAGGCCCCCAATTATGGGGTCCGGGGTAGCAATGAGAAACCCCGATTGGGGGGTCTAGGGGCAGCGCCCCTAGCATGACGGTAAAGGGAATATTCCATGGAATATTCCCTATTAGAGTAAAAAATAATATATATTTGTTAGGTCTATTCAATCGGCCTAAACTGTGTATGGCAATTGTGCGGGCAGTGGTTGCCCATGCTCTATTGCCCATGTATAGCCATCCACGGAAGGCCACCCATTATCCTATATATACATGGCTTTTGCACTACCTCAGACATCGAATCGAGCCAGCATACCTCTACCTTGCATCTCCCTTTCTAGAGTTGTCTAGATCCCCATTTAAGCTCTACCTTGAGAGCACACGGGTGGACAACGGTATCATCTTTGTACTTGCTATTAGTAGAAAATTGTTGAGATTCTCCTATATCTATTATCTTCTCTATTGTAAGGTTTGAATAGCTTGAGAAGTATCACTATTTCAGCCTACTAGCAGACTAGAATATAAGTAGATCATTAGAGTAAGTACATGATGGCTTCATCTTCAAACACTAGTCTTGGTGCTCCAGCTAATCTTAATGCTGCACCTATTCGAATTCGTCCACCTACATTCACAGAAGGGAAGCTCGATGGAACCAACTATACACTCTGGAAGTTCAAAATTTCTGCAATTTCGGACTCCTATGAATTACTTGACACTATCATGGGACCAATGGGATTGGATCTAGAGCCTATACCAGTTGAAGATCCAATAAATTCAAGATTGATGATTCAGTCAGATCTAGATCTTCTACGAGCTTGGAAGAGGTGGAATGTTGATGCATTATGTGTAATTGTCACTAGTGTAAGTGATCTTGTGCTTACTTTAGTTCAACATACTACTAAATCACATGAGGCTTGGGGCATATTGGCTCCACAATATGAGATCAAGAACCACACTAGGATACAAAATTTAGAAAACCAGTTGGCAAATGAAAAGCATTCTGATTCTAAAAAAGCTGAATATTTTATCAAACGGATAAAACATCTTCAAGATCAATTGGCTGTAGTTGGTGTTGTTATAACATCGGAAGAGCTGGCTCAGAGATGTGTGTGTATTCTTCTAGCAAAGTATGATGGATTAGTAATAACCCTTAACACTCTAAGACCAACTCCCCTTACATTTGAAGAGTTTTGTGCTATGCTTTCAGAAGAGGAGATGCGGTTGAAGAATTGGCAAAGTACAAGCAATGCTGCATTCTCAGCCAATGCAAAAGGAAAAGGCTCTTCTAATGGTATCAAAGAAGAAGCCAAAGAAGAAAAAGTTCACAAGAAGTTGCTTCTATTATGAAAAGAAAGGTCATGCCATCAAGGATTGCACAAAGAAGCAAGATGATGAACGAAACAGGACTGTAAAATCATCTTGGAAGAACAAAGAGTCTGCAAACAACACAGAGCTAGAACTATGGGTAGCTATTGAAGAGGTATGCTCATCTGCTCAAGCTTGTGTTGATGAACCATGGATTTTAGATAGTGGAGCTTCTCGCCATATGACCAGCAAAAAGGATTGGTATAATTCCCTAGTGCCTCTATGGGAATCCATCAATGTAGTGGTGGAAAATGACTCCAAGTGTCCAGCTGAAGGAACTGGAACCATCTCTTTTATCACCTCTCCAGGAGTTGAGAAAAAGTTATCTGATGTTCTCTATGTACCTACACTTAAAAGAAATTTGTTGTCAGTTTCTGCAATAATAGATCGTGGACTCGAAGTTCACTTCAATAAAAGTGGTGAAGAAATCATGGATTCATGAGGTAATGTAATAGGTAAAGGCATAAGATGTGATAACTTGTATGAGTTAAGTGCCTTTACTGCTACAAAAGATAAAGATGTAAGCAAGTTATGGCACCAATGATTTGTGCATCTCGAATTTGCAGTTTTGAAGGAGATGCAAAGAACAGGGATGGTTGCTCATTTTCCTGCATTTTCAGAGTTGCATGAACCTTGTGAAGCTTGCATGATGGGCAAGGAATAATGAAAGGCATTTCCACGAGAGACCATCATCTATCTCAAGCTCCTCTAGAATTGGTACATGTTGATCTTTGCGGTAAAATTTCTACACCTGCTTCAGGAGGATCTTTCTACTTTTTGATATTAGTCGACGATTATAGTAGAAAGATGTGGGTTTATTTCATTCGAGAGAAGGCTGATGCTTTTGAAAAATTTAAAACGTGGCATAAGTGTGGAAAATGAATCAGGAAAGAAATTGAAGAAATTCAAAATAGATAGAGGAGGTGAATTCTTGTCAATAGAATTCAATAATTACTATAAGGCACATGGTGTGAAAAGACAACTTACCACAACTCATGCACCTCAACAAAATGGGGTTGTTGAGTGTAGGAATAGGACAGTAGTTGAAATGGCTCATTGTATGTTAAAGGCTCAAGACATGCTTGATTCATTATGGGCAGAAGCAGTCAATACAACAGTCTACGTCCTCAATCAAAGCTACACGAAAGCACTAAAGGGATGACTCCTCAAGAAGCATATTCTGGTAAAAAACCTTCAGTTTTGCATTTCAGAATTTTTGGTTGTTCCTGTTATGCACATATTCCCGATTCAACAAGATCAAAGTTGGATTCAAAAAGCAAAAAGTGTGTCTTTCTAGGATATAGTGAAGAGTCTAAGGCATACAGGTTGTGGGATTCTGAGGCAAGGAAGATTTTTGTTAGCCGAGATGTGGTGTTTGATGAATGACCACACTTAGTAGAAGATAAAGGTGAATCTACTATCTCATCAGACGGAGAAATATCTCACCTTGTGCCTATCAAAAGACAGGTTAGAGTTGAGGAGGAAGAAACATCCGATGGTGAAATTTCCTCAATAAAAAGCCAATCAGTAGTAGCTGCACAGTGTAAGACACTATTGAAGTGTGCACAATAGCTCTTTGATGATCGCAATCCACACGTAGATGCACCAGAATCATCCTCGGATGGATAATGAAGATCAAAGAGAATAGAGGAGCAAAGAAGAGCCTTAAAACACATTGTTAACATGGCTCTAATGGCAGATATCATGGGATCAATAAAGGAAACTACCACCATTGAACAAGCCCTTGATGATCCAGGTTGGAGAGCGGCAATGCAGTCTGAGTATGATAGTATACTAAAAAATGATACATGGGATCTAGTGGAATTGCCGCCAAAGAAGAAGGTAATAGGTACTAAATGGATTTGGAAAGCTAAGTATAAAGTAGATGGCATGTTAGAAAAGTATAAGGCAAGGTTAGTTGCACAGGGTTTTTCACAAATCGAAGGATTTGATGTTCAAGAAACGTTTGCACCAGCAGCACACATGACAACTATTCGGACGGTACTTGCAGTAGCTGCACACAAGGCCTGGCCTATTTTTCAGATGAATGTCAAATCTACATTTTTGAATGATCACCTCAAGGAGGAGGTATATGTATCTCAACCACCAAGTTTTGAGGTGCCCAATTTAGAAAATAAAGTTTGCAAGTTGAAGAAAGCTTTGTATGGACTTAAGCAAGCACCACGGGCTTGGTACCAACAGATAGATACTTTTTTCAAAAATATGGGTTTTGAAGGAAGTACTTCTGATGCTAACTTTTATGTAATGAAAAGGGATAGCAAGCTAGTTATTGTCATTGTATATGTAGATGATTTGATCATTATAGGAGATCATCAAGAACTCATCAATCAAACTCGAATAAGCCTGGGACTGACTTTGAAATGACAGACTTAGGTCTACTCCATTTTTTTCTAGGAATTGAAGTATGGCAAAGAAAGGATGGCATTTTCATCTCACAACAAAAATATGCCAAAGAAATTCTCAAGGCATTTGGAATGATGGGCTGCAAACCAACTAGCACACCTATGGAGGTAAATCATAAGCTATCTATGGATAATAACATGCATGATGTAGATGTTAAGAAGTATAGGAAGCTCTTTGGGAGTCTTATTTTTCTGTGCAACACTAGACTAGACATTTGCTATGTTGTTTGAGTATTAAGTAGGTTTCCAACAAACCTAAGGAGAGTCACTAGAATGCTGGAATGCGAATTCTAAGGTACCTTGCAAATTGGGCTAGAGATTGTGATTCTAGAAAATCAGCTTTTGGATATTGTTTCTCACTTGGTTCAGGAATATTTTCTTGGGTAAGTAGGAAGCAACCAATTCTCACATTCTCCTCCACTGAAGCAGAGTACAAAGCAACTTGTTTCGCTTATTGTGAGGTAGTTTGGTTAAGGAGAATTCTTGCAAATACCCCTCATGATTGTATGCACATTTTGTAAGGCCCCCATTACGAGGAGAAGCCACACGTGCATTACCCAATTGATGGGAATCCCAACTAGCATGTTGCTCCGATGAAGGTCATATTGGACCATGTAAGGTATTGTAAGGAAAGGGAGTTACCAAGGTCCCCAATTGTGGGGTCCGAGGCAACGGTGAGCAGCCTCAGCTCGGAGGTCCAAGGGGGCCAACGGGCCCCTTGGCACTGGCCCCCTAGTGGGGATCTGGGGGTAGCACCCCTAGCGTGACGGTAAAGGGAATATTCCATGGAATATTCCCTATCGGAGTCAAAAATGATTTATATTTGTTAGGTCGGTTCAAATGGCCTAAGCCGTGTATGGCAATTACGAGGGCGGTGGCCGCTGACGCTCTATCACCCATGTATAGCCATCCATGAAAGGCCACCCATTATCCTATATATACATGACTTTTGCACTACCTCAGGCATCGAATCGAGCCAGCATACCTCTACCTTGTATCTCCCTATCTAGAGTTGTCTAGATCACCATTTAAGCTCTACCTTGAGAGCGCACGGGTGGACAACACCATCATCTTTGTACTTGATGTTAGTAGAAAAGTATTGAGATTCTCCTGTATCTGTTATCTTCTCTACTGCTCTTGTGTTATATTGCGTAACCATTGTCTTACAAGAACCACATTTTTCAAGTAATAGGGGATAAAATCAATTGAACTACCAAGGTAATGGGCAAGGTTGTAGACCCTTCAATCGATACCATAGGGATGATGGAGATTATCAAAAGGAAGATAAAGGTCCACAATGCCAATTTTGTCTAGAATTTGATCATATTCATATTGATTGTCCAAATGCTAAAGACTATGATAAGAGAAAACAAAAAGCTAGACTTAAGGCTCCAATGACTAAATTGGTAACCTTAATTTTTGAAGATCTAGTTGCTCTAATAGTTAGTCGATCCGAAAAGTTTTTGAATAACAATGATTCCACAGTAGTTCCAGATATTACTGCACATCACCAAGTTTAAAATGGAATAGAGAGCTGGGCTAAACAAGCTTTGGTTGAATTTTCACAAGCAAGTTCGAGTAGGTAGACCTAGAATGAACCAAAAAATTGGGTTACATGAGGCATAATTAACGACGTTACAACAGTGTCAAATTTATCACTAATTTGACCGAAATCATGCAGCAATTACTACTTCTCTAGAATCTAAGGTTTCAGAGAGTAGTAATACTATAACAAATCCTTGGTAATTATTTTGTAAATCTGCAATATAGTTACCTATGGGGATTTTATTAGAACTAATCCCTACTTTTTGGGATTTTTGAAAGAAGCATAAAAGCCCAGCACAAGTAGTATTAATGATGAGCAAGCACAAGTTCCTATAGTTGTTACAACTTAGGATGAATTGGTAGATTATGCAATACCTATCATTTCAGTTTGGCACAAAAGAAAGCACATTTCTAGAGTTTTGATTGATGGTGGATCGAGAGTAATTATTGCTACTTTGCCTATTTGTAGATAGCTAGGATGAAATACTATCCATCCTACACTATTTTATACTCATATGGAAGATCAATCTCGCGTGTAGCCTATTGATCTCATCAAAGACATCACTATTAAAATACAAAATATTCCTTTTAAAGTAACTTTTGTAGCTATTGAGTTAATTGGTAAGAGTAGTGACTATAATCTTTTATTTGGAAGACCATGGCTTAAACATGCGAACATTCAGCAAGATTGGAGATCCTAAGTGATCACTTTTAGGAAAGCTCATAAGAAATCTTCTATTCCTTTGGAAGACAAGTAGCACTATCTAAAGGCTTAATTACCATCAATTGTAGAACCACCACATATGATGGCAAGGCTAGAAGAAGATGAAGAAATCCAACTTCTAGAAGCTAACCGTGATTTGTGGTTGGTAGGACTAATTGATATCCTTGAAATATTTCCCCGATTCCAGTAAGATCCTATTGTGGCTATCGTACAAATGGAATATGAGCTTGTCCAATCTAAAGAAGATACATCATGGCTATATAAGGAAGATGTGTTTACTCAGACTAGAGCAGGTAAATTTAGGATATGATGGTATACTTCAAAAAGTGAAAATAGGTGCCAATTTGCTTGAAGGATTTCAGATGGATTTAATTATGCTTTTATGTCTGAATTTAAGGATGTGTTTGCTTGAAATTATTCTAATATGAGGGGATTGGATCCCATATTTTATTAGCATAATTTTTTTTTTTTAACTAGATGCATCTCCGTTAATTCAACAATGGTATCACATGAACCCAAATTTTGCTAAAGAAGTTAAAGAAGAGTTGGATAGACTCTTGAAAGTAAGGTTTATTGTGCCTATTGAATATTCAGAATGGGTATCTCCTATTGTGATGGTTCCTAAGCAAAACAAACATTTGTGTTGATTACTATAAGTTAAATACAACAACAATACTAGACCCATTTTCTCTACCATTTCTAGATACCATGCTTAATGAAGTTGTTGGTAGGGAAATGTATTCATTTATAGATGGGTTTAGTGGATGCAACCACGTCAAAAAGTTAGAATCTAATATTCCAAAAATAGCTTTTATTACTAGCCGAGGAGTATTCACATGTACAATAATGTGGTTTGGATTATCGAATGCTCCTAGTAGTTTTCTGAGGTGTATGCAACCAATTTTTGCCCCATATTTAACTAGTTTTATGAGGGTATTTTTGGATGATTTTTCAGTGTCTGGCCAATAAGTTGATCATCTGCAAAATTTAAGGCTGTGTTTCACTAAGTGCACAGAAGTACACTTGAGTCTCAACCTGGATAAATCAGTTTTTGGAGTAAATTGTGGCAAATCACTTGGCCATGTCATTTCCAGTATCGGAATTGTAGTAGACCTGGACAAAGTTAAGGTGATCTTGGAAGTACCACTGCCAAATTCCCCTAAGGAGGTATTACGGTTTTTAGGCCAACTTTGTTGGCATGGGTGGCATTTACGTTGTTTAGCTCATATTGCGATGCCCTTAAATGCTATTGCTCATGTGAAACCCACAACTTTCAAATGGAATTTGGAATGTGATCTAGCTTTCTAGAGATTAAAAACATTACTGACACAGGCACTAGTACTTCAGGCTATGAATTGGTCTGAGCTTTTCCATGTTTTTGTTGATGCTTTAGGTATTGCTATTGGTTCAATTTTAATGCAAAAGGTAGGATGTTCTTGGTTTAGGCCCATATATTATGCTAGTTGATACCTAACTATGGCAGAGCGCAACAACTCAGTTACAGAACGAGAGGTTTTAGGAATTATTTGTTCTATCAAGAAATCCGAGCATTATTTATTGGGTCATTCTTTTATTGTCCATGTGGATCATTTTGCTCTGCTTTATTTGGTAAAACAACAAAATCTAGTTGGAGATTGGTTAGATGGGTCTTATTGTTACAAGAGTATGAATATAATGTAGTTCATCACCCTGTATCTTTGCATATTATTGCACATTTCTTATCTCGATTAGATAATGGTGAACCTCTAGATGGGATTGATGATTCTTTTCTTGATGCAAATGTTTTCCATATTGTAAATAATATTGAACAATATTGAACCAAAATTAGGAACCCCTACTTGGTACAATGAAATGATGTCTTTTGTTGCAACTAGTGTTCCTCCTTCCCATTTATGGACAATAGCCAAAAAAAGTTAGCTTTATAGAGCCAACGATTTTCTATTATCCTCGATCATCTATATTACAAGGATATTACTAGAATTTGGTTTCGATGTGTCCCACCCCATGAAATAATAGCTATCATTTTGGAATTGATTTAAGAGTAAAGAAAAATTTTCAAAGTGGGTTATGTTGAACAACCAATCACAAGGATGCTCACGATCATGTATAACTTTGTGATCCTTAAATGGGGTTTGTATTTTATTGATCCTATTCGTCCTCCAACCAGTTCAAGTAAAACTTTCATTTTGACCTGCACTGATTATTGTAATAGATGGGCAGAAGCTTGGATTTTGAGACATTCAACAATTGGTAGTTTCTCTATAATTTTAGTCACTGAATTATTTCCTTGTTTTGGACTCCCACTAGAATTAGCTTTTGATTGCAATACTCTTGCTCCTATATGCCAAATTTATGTACTGCAGTGCAAAATTGCTTATTACAAAAAGAATCAATGTTATTTCAAATGGATACTTGATGGAAATCGGAAGAACATTGTTATACTAGTTTTTTGCTTATGCAACAAGTCCAACATCAACAATAACACTGGCATGATCGCTATGCATGGATACCTATTTTTTGGATTAGAGATCTAGTCTTATTTTCTAATTCTAAAATGAAGTGATAAGCATGAAAATTCAAACTTCGATGGATAGGTCCATTTCAAATTCATGAGGAAATTGGTACAGATACTTTTAAGTTAGCAACTTTAAGTGGTGAAATTTTACAAACTCTGATCAATGGGTCCAAGCTTCAACCGTACCGCATGTAGTGTCATAGCATTTATTGTATTATAGTGTATATAATTTTTTTTCATAATAAGCTGAAACATCTTGAATAAAGATTCAATCTCAACTCTCCATGATTAGTGGAGTATAAATGGTGACAACTCGAGATCAGATTGGATAGATTCGTAATCATTGAACACTAGGGTGCAATATTTAATGCCATGTATGTGGATTCAAGCAAATGCAGAATTGCAATGGATTTAATACTTCCCTACTTAAGCTGATATGTGAACAAACTTACTTTTTTACTTGTTACTTTTTACATGGCAACCCTCTTTTTTTTTGCGCCTGCATACTGTGCATTCCTACAACCATGGTGGGCATTGTGCTGCCTAACACTAACTGACATGAGCCCGCTGGTGATTCTTGATCACCTTATGCAGACCCATGTCAATTGGTTCAAACAATGTAGCCTATTGGCATATGCACAGATTTCTTGGACTACCCTTCATAACCACCCTATGACAATTCATTCATTCAACAATGCCATGACCAATCAGAAGCAGCCAATGACCATTGCGTATTCTTGGAGTTTTGCATTGGTATTGATGGTGTCGAAAAACGTCCTATCACACCTACAACTGTTACAACTGCAGGTACTAAAGCTGATGCAGAAGGTGTCGAAGATGTGCATATTCCTGTTCGTGTTGCGATTTCTGTTGCACCTATTATAGAGCGGATTCGTTGGGATGGCAGAGATGCCGAGACACATGTATTGATAGCTTTGTCTGTCGAACGTGCCATTATTCCTCACACTCGCTCTTGCAGAACAACTAAGGATGCTTGGGATACACCTACCACATTGTACCAAGCTAGGAATGAGGCTCGTGTTGCTTACCTCCGAAAAGAGTTGGAGAGTGAGCACATGAAAGAAGGTGATTCTATGGACAGTTTCCTTACGAAGATCAAAGACTTGAAGGAGTAGAAATCTGCTAATTCTGCATATTCGAAGAAGGAAGATAAAGATGAGAAGAAATAAAAAAAGCAAAAATTGTTTTGTAAGTACTGTAAAGGGTATGATCATATCATAAAGAACTGTCCCAAACTGGCTGCTAAAGAGGCGAAGAAGAAAAAGGCTGGAATGGTTGTTGCAGAGGCCTCTACACCAAAAACAGAGTCTGCTAATCTTATGCAGGAAGAAGAATGGGCATTTACTATTGTCTGCAATTTTGACCCATCTTCTCATGAGCAGTGCATGTTTGTAGTAGACTAAGATGTTTGGTATTTTGACAGTGGGGCGACCAAACATATTACCTCGCAGCGCAATTTCTTCTCTTCACTCGAGCCTGCCCCTGCAGGGAATACTGTTACATGCGCCGACAACTCCTCTTATCCTGTTATGGGAGTTGGTAAGATCATTTTGACTACTGCTGATGGTAGTTCTTTCACTTTGATAGATGCTTTATTTGTGCCAAGGATCAAGAAGAACCTGTTATCAGTTTTTGCATTAGCCAAGATTGGCTTGGTTGTGAAATTTGTTGATGACAGGTGTACAGTTCATGATCTGTCAAATGGCGATGTGATTATTGCTTCTGGCATTTTATGTCGTGGATTGTATAAGCTTATAGACAATGAAAGATGAGTAAATGATTTGGCATGTGCACTAAATGATTCTCAAGCTATGTCAGATGCAAAGCTTTGGCATGCACGCTTTGGTCATCTAAATTTTGCTAGTTTGCTACACCTGCAAAAATATGAAATGGTGTCCTCTTTGCCCAAACTTGAGGCACCTAGAAAACATGTTTGTGAAGGCTGTATTTTGGGCAAAATACAGCATTCGTCCTTTCCAAAAGATGGTTCAGTTCGGCCTACTCAGAATTTGCAGCTTGTACATAGTGATGTCTGTGGTCCTATGCAGACACCTTCTTTTGGAAATTACCTTTACGTCGTGACCTTCATCGATGATATTTCGAGGCATGCATGGGTATATCCATTGAAGGCAAAGTCCAAAGTGTTAATGTGCTTCAAACAGTTTTTGCTTTTGGCTAAAAATCTGTCAGCATGTAAAATGGGCACCCTCCGTTCTGATCGAGGGGGGGAATATATGTCTTCTGATTTTAATGCATTCCTGGCTGAACGTGGGATAAAACACCAGTGTACAATGCCATATACACCTCAACATAATGGAGTTGCTGAACGAAAGAACAGGTCACTCATGGAGATGGCAAGGTGTATGGTCAAGAGTCAGGCTTTACCACATAGTTTCTGGCTTGAGGCTATCATGTGTGCAACATATGTACTTAATAGGTGTCCCACTAAAGCGCTGCAGTCTATTACTCCATATGAGGCTTGGCATAACCGCAAGCCATCTGTTGCTCATCTGTGTGTTTTTGGTTGTTTGGCATATGCATTAGTGCCTGAACAACATCGCAAAAAATTGGATGATAAAGTAGTAAAATGTATTTTTGTTGGGTACAGTTCTAAAAGTAAAGGCTATCGTCTGTATCATCCACAGACTCTGAAAATTGGATGGCTGCTATGCAATATGAATATGATGCAATAATGAAGAATGGTACTTGTTCTTTATGTGATTTGCCTCGTGGCAAGAAGGCCATTGGCACTAAGTGGGTATACAAGGTGAAGCATAAACCTGATGGTACAGTTGACAGGTATAAGGCTAGGCTTGTTGCAAAGGGTTATGCATCGGAAAGAGGCATTGATTTTGATGAGACCTTTGCACCTACATGTCGTATGACTACTGTTCGGAGCATGAAGTGTATGTTTTTCAGCCTTGTGGCTTTGTGTAGAAAGGGCATGAACACCAGGTGTGCAGGTTAAAGAAGGCATTATATGGTTTAAAGCAAGCACCACGTGCTTGGTATGAGAAGATACATGCCTATCTGATTGCACATGGTTTTGAGAACAGTCCAACTGAAAGCACCTTATATGTTAAGCATGCTAATGATGTACTTATGATCATTGTGGTTTATGTTGATGACATGCTGCTCACTGGTCCTATTGAGAAGCATATTGCTGATTTTAAGGCTGATTTGCATGCCTCATTTGAGATGTCTGATTTGGGGCATTTGCATCACTATTTGGGCTTTCAGTTTATGCACGTTGATGGTGGAATGGCTTTGTGTCAAACGAAATATATTGACACATAATTGCAGCATTTTGGCCTTGAAGATTGTAAGCCTATTGCTACTCCTATGGAGACAGGTTTACGATTGAGTCTTCATGATGCTGGAGATGCATTTGATGTTGTTCTCTATCAACAAGCTATTGGATGCTTGATTTAGTTATGCATTACTTGGCCAGATATTTAGTTTGCTATCTCACAGATGAGCAGGTTTATGCATTGCCCAGGAGTCAAGCATTGGTAGGCGGTTAAGCATATCTTTCGCTACTTGAGTGGTACTCGACTACTTCGGTTGTTTTATCCCAAGGGGGGATCACTACCACTTGATTTGCATGCTTTTTTTGACTTAGATTGGGCTGGTTGCTATGACACTCATGTGTCCACTAGTGGCTTTTGCTTCATGCTTGGTAGCTCATGTATATCTTGGTTGAGCAAGAAGCAGCCTACTGTGGCCACTCCCAATTGTGAGGCTGAGTATAGGGGAGCTTTCATAGCTACTGTTGAGTGTGTGTGGCTCAGATGCCTTATGGCTGATTTGGGTGTTGGTTAGTCTTCTGCCACCACCATCTTCACTGATAGTCAGAGCGCATTGGCAGTTGCAAGGAACCCTGTGTTCCATGCTCGCACTAAGCACATTGAGGTGCATTATCATTATGTCAGGGAGAGGTTCTCTGTTGGGGAGATTAGCTTGGCATATGTGCCCACGCAGGAGAACATTGCAGACCTTTTCACGAAGGCTCTGCCCAGGGAGAAGTTTGAAGCTTTTTGCAAAGCTTTGGGCTTACTTCCTTTTGTGGAGTGATTTCCACATAGCTTGGCACTTTCTTATACATGAGTGCCTCCGCATCACTCCCAGGGGGGATTTGTTGATATATTTTGGTAGTGATGTGTGTGAACACTCTAGGACCACCAGGGCACTTTTTTCCCTCTTTAGGAGGTTTTTTCCCCTGGCTCGTATATACGCCTATAGCCCTAAAGGGCTAATTATCTTTGTACATTCTCTGGTAATACATTTAGTATTGTGTGTTGTGCTCCAAGCTTCTTCTTCTTCCTTGTGCTGTTCGCGTGCTTCCACAGACGTCTGACTCCAACACTAATGTACATTCCAACCATGATGAGCCACAAGTGCACAGATGCTATGAATGGTGGTCATTTGGCAAGTGGGTGCAAAGGTCTCATTAAAATCAATGCCTCTCTCTTGAGCATAACCTTTTGCAACACTTTATTTGATGCCATCTCTTTTTCGTATGTATTGCATAACTTCTTCCAAAGCTCCTCTGCACTTTCATAGTCTAATACTGTAAAGTAAGCATTATCTGGCAGGTGCAAGTGAATGGTAGACCTATCCGTTTCATCTAAATCATCCCAATCATCTTCATCCATGTAAGCAGGCTTCTTTGAAATTCCATTTACTGGCTTCCATTGCCTCCTTTGAATCAGCACATCTTTAATCTCATTCTTCCTTAGAGCAAAGTTTGTGCCATCAAATTTTTGGACCTCAAAATGGTCTTTGCCATGCAAGTTATAACTCCTCCTTGCAACACTGGCACTAGACCCTAATCCACCAGATGTGCCTGAGACCTCTGATGCCATGATGGTAGAGAATTGAATAGAATGATAATGGAGCTAGAAGAGTCCAAACACCAATGAATAAGTGTATCAAGGAGTAGATCAAACACTATATAGTTGACAAAACCAAAAATATGGAAAAAGTTTGCCAGAGTATCCTCTGCAAAATGAGCATAGGACCAGTGCCAAAATATCATAAAACTACACTCACATGTTTACTGCATAGTGAATTACTGACTCCACTCCATATAATCAGTTACCCAATAGAAGCCAACTAGGCTTATCGAGCACCTATGAACAACTATCATACATCTCCTATGGCGAGGCTAGGTAAGTCTTCCACCTGCATCACCGAAGAGACCCCGACATTTGGGTGTCTCCCAATTAAGAAAACCTCACCATGACCCTGTTAATCAAACGTAAAAGGCTTTATCAAAAAACATAACTGCTATATCAATGACCACATGGACGTACATAAATAGTATCCAAAAAAGCATACATGGTTTGTATGTGCTCAATATATGTAGTAAAATGACACTAAAAGTCTGAATGCACAACCCAAAAACTAGCCAACAACACTTGCAAGTGTCGGTCAACTCTGATGTTTTAGGGTCAAAAACCTGCATAAATTTGCAACAGCTGCTCCCATCAAAACTGAAAACCTTTCGAGAAACCTGTAGTTTTACAAGTATGGCTAAAAACACAGCCCCAAAGGTTGATATTTATTGTTGGAGAAGTACAAAGAACACTCTTCTTTATGTTCTTGGACCTATGTGAAGAGAACTAGGTGCAAAAGTACTTCAAAATGTCTCCAAAGGACATTCGAAAAATGCTTCAAAGACATGCTTGAAAGCAAAGAATGAAGCTTTGAGGGACCAAAACATGTTCAAGGTAATGTTAACCTTAGTCTTTTCCCTTCTTCAGAGTGTAGCTTAGTGGCAAGGGATTGCGACGGTTAAGCGAGCTCCATGAGGAACAATACTAGGATGGGTGACCTCTCGGGAAGTATCGGGAACCTCTATCTTCCTTGATCATTGAGGTCCTCCCTCATGCGCAACCAACGATGACTTTGGTGATTTGGATGATAAGGTATGCCAAGGTCTATGCCTGGTCACCACCTTAGTGGTAAGCCTTGGAGAAAGCCTTGGGTGGATGGGTGGGTGCTCGCTTCGCTTACACAAAAGGGACAAATCTTTTGCATCGAAATGCTTTGATACCAGTGAAGTATTTCATTGGTGATGCACCATAGTGTGCTCTCCTTCTCGAGAGCTCCACAATGATATCCTTGGCGTAGAAAACCGAGCTCCTAGGGCCACACACGATACTCCACACAGAGGCTACAGAATACGTTGAAAAACACAATACACAAGGAGCACGAACATAGACTTGTTAGGTGTTACAAATGCGGTCGAACTTGTAGTCTGTGACTGACTAGGCCACTATATGTTTTATTAAAGAACATATACAAAGAAGTTTCCGGTGGCCATTTGGCCTTTCACATGGGCACTAGCAGTAACAAGAAGAAGAATCTTGGAGCACAACACAATATAGATGTACTACCAAGTGAATGTACAAAGATAATCGATCTGTTAGGGTTATAGACATATATATAGGTGGGGCAAAAAACTCCTAAAGAGGGAAAAAAGTGCCCCAGTGGTCATAAGTGTGTTGACACACATCAGTACCAAAATATATCAACATGTTCTTCTCTTGAATTTTTTCCTTGGGAAGACTCTTCCCATATGTAGAAAAAGAACTTTAATTATGTGTACAAAGTTTTTAATTTACAAAATTGATGTGAAGAAAAAGTGTCCCTTGCTTCATATGATTGTCTTGACGTTAATAAGGTAACTAGTTTCTTTAATAATAGGGTAGTTTGTTGAAGACCGTTAAGTGGATTAAATAGAAGTTGTTCTCTTTTGCACAAACTTTGAACTTCATTGAAGATACTCTTTCTTTTCTTAGATTTTCATTTTTGTACCATTGATTCTTCCATGTTCTTCCTAGTAGCTCACACTCTTCTTCAAATTCAGAAATACTTTTACCTTTAAATAGACTCTTATTTTTTGAGACCTTTTCCTTTCTCCATTTCTTGTTCTAGTTGGTCCTCTAATTGGATTATTCTCTTTTGGTTCTTGATTGTTTTAAATCAATTTCCCTCCTCGTGATCCCATTGGATGATAGTTTGAATCATCTTTTTTTCCTTGCAAGGACAATCTAAAAAGGAGAATTTTGGGTATGCTTGGGCTCATAAGATGAAAAGAGGTTTCCCTTGGAGAACTCTTTGTGACAAAGTAACTTGAACTCACAAACTAGTTATTATATTCATGGTTAATGGAGTAGATGGGAATATGGAATCAAGGCAGACATTGATGTTATGCATGGAGTGATTGGTGGTTTTACTAGCATGGTGATTAGGCTTGTTGTTATCTCCTATTGTATAATTAGAACATCTACTTAAATGTTATACACAGGCAATGCATATATTAGCTCAATGATTGAGACACTTGGACTTCAACTTATTTCGAGTATGGAATCTTTTGATGGTACCTCCACATGTTCTTTATCAAATGGCATAGGTGTATAAAAATTTTTCTATTGGTGGTTGTGCTTCCTTGATAGGTTCATATAATTTTGTAATAGTGGTGAATATGGTGGAATTCTTATCTCATTGATATATATGTACATGTTATATTCTTTTCCAATAATGTCAATAACTATTGCTACACCTAAAGAGACTACTTTTGTTACATAACTTTTATAAACTCAATACATCCATCATAATCCACATACAATAAATGCAAGTTCAAATAGTTATGAAATTTCCCACAATATTGTGGATCTTCTTTACTTTTTCTAGAGATTATGGATTTCCCTAGCTACATATAATAGCCTCGTGTGATTGGTTAAACTACCCACATGAAAATAGTGTAAGTTATGGGTAACATTACTTTTTTTTTTTGAGGTCTTGCAAAACAATATGATTCTATTATTTTAATGATGTTCTATGGTAAAGTGAGTGATTCCATCAGTGGGAAACCACACATCTAGTATGAATAAGTATTCTAGAGGAAGAAACCTTTTTGCCAATGTGAAGATATAATTACTCTTCCCATAAAATCAAATGATTCATGAATTTATTATCAATAAATCCAAATTTAGGTTAATAATCAATGAGTTACATACAAAATCAGTCTTTGGTTGATTCTATAGATGAATTTGTGCTCAAGAAACTCTATATTCAATACCTATACACAACCTATAATGAACCCTATGTAGGCACACTTTAGAACATGATTACCCATTATGTGCAAATTGAAGTGTTGTGCAAACATCACATGGTTTTTCACACAAAAGAGCTTTGTACACCCGTTTTGTTTAAAAAATTGAATAGATAATTGAGCAATTCATTCACTTCATATATGGTGATTTGGGTGTTGGTCAAACTTCTACCTTGGTTGGATTTTTTCACATTCAAACTGCATTGGAAATTGTGAGGAATTGAGTGCTCCATGCATCAACTATACCATATCCTTTCCCCTTATCCTTTCTAGGAATTATGTTGGATGAAATGATAGGAAGATAAATTTACTCATTCATCGATGTGTTCAATTGATATAACCAAGATAGAATGGTAAAATACAATGTAAAAAAAAAGAATTGATTTCATCATCGATTGGGGCATACACACCTACAAGGTTATGTAGTTCAATCTCAAAAATGCACTTAGTATATTTCAGCGGTGCATGAAAGAAATGTTTTCTCTTTATCTCATGGAATTCTTAAAAGTGTTTTTAGGTGTTTTCTCAGTCTTTGGTTTCAAAGATGCCTATTTAGGACATTTGCATCTATGCTTTGAGTGATGCTGATCAGTTCATCTATGTTTAAACTTCGCAAAGCTTGTGTTTGCAATAAGATAGTTATTAGGCCACATGATATCCAAACAAGGAATAGTCGTCGACCAAGATAAGGCAATGGTTATTCAAGAAGCCATTGCATGTGAATCCCCCAAAGAAGTTCAATGGTTCCTTAGATAGATTTGGTGGCATTACTGACATCTGAGACACCTTGCTCATATCGTTGTGCCCCTTAACCAAGTAACCCATGTGTCCCTTAACCAATTCAAATGGATGTATGAGTGTGCATTGATTAATGATTACTCATATAGTCCACAGTACCCCAAGCTCCAAAATGGACAAACCTTTTCACATATTTTTTGATGTCCTAGAACTGGTTATCGGTAGTGTGCATATGCAGACTACAAATACAATTTGGGATTGGATAATTTATTATGTTAGTTAAACATTGTATGACGTACAACATAATAATTCAATTGTTGACTAAGAATGCCTAGGCTAATCTACTTGATCAAAAATTTGGAGACTACCTATTGGGCAAAAAGTTTATGTTTCAGGTAGATCACTCTACATTTCTCTACTTAATAAAGTAGCATTCTTAGTCACACAACTAGAAATATGGAAATGAATTTGATTTTGAAGTTAAGCATTGACCAAGAATATCTCAAGCAATAGCATATTACCTTTCTAGACTACAGTCAAGTGATGCTTTCTATTTCTTATGATCTACGATATTGCTCAGCCCAGAACTAGTAGATAGCTACTCCTTGTATGAAACAATGTTCTCTTTTCTAGATAAGGGAATATGCCTTTGGATTTGAGAAAGTTAGAAAGACCAAAACTAGCAATATGAAGTAGAAGAGCCATAACCATAATTAGACAACTATGATATAAGGACATTATGGGAGCTTGGTTAGGGTGTGTAAAAATCTATGATACTTTTGTATCGATTTAAGAAGCACGCCAAGAATTGGGATACTTTTGTATCGATTTAAGAAGCACGCCAAGAATTGGAAAGAGGTCATTTCAATTTAGAATTAATCGTAAAGAAAATCCTCCAATTTGATTCATGGTGGCCTACAATGCACAAGGACGTTCACCATCAAGTGTCCAATTAGGATACCTACCAAAGAATGGGAGAACCATTAGCTTGACAACTATTCTCATTGCAAGTGATTCTACCATTGAAGCCTTTTATAAATGGGGTTTGGACTTCATTGGGCCAATCATCTTGTGTGCATCTACCTTAGTAAATATGTATGTTCTAACTTGTTGATGGTGGAAGTAAGTCATAGACTAGAAAACACTAGGGGGTTGCAAAATCAATGAGAAGATATGTTCAACATGCATCTAGACACCTTGTTTGACTCGACCAATAGTGTTGTTGATGAGATGAAACTCCTTAGTGATCCTCTGATGTAGAAAATTGGACCAACTTATCAAGTTGGTGGCAAAGAAAAAGAGCTAGCCATCGAAGGTCTGGCTGATCAAGAAGTGCTTGCCTTATAAACTCAGATCTTTGCATAGGAACCTGATAATATCACCTTCCATCCATGCTTACTTGAGAAAGGGCATTGATGGTTGGTGAAATCTTTGAATTGTCAAACCATTTTGACATTTTGAATTTTATCTTGCCGGTTGAGATAAGTGATGCCATGGTGGGAAATATGTAAATGGGATGCTAAGGTCTTATTTGTGACATGTGCTTCAACACTGTTGAGGTGGAGCACCATGGTAGGATGCCCTAATCTATGTTGAAAGACTTGATTGATAATTTCTGAGGCATGCGGATGAAGTGGAACTTACTACAAGTCAATGAGTGCAAAGGTTCATGGATCGAGTCTTTTAGGAGAATGCGTTGCGTAGCATGCATGTGTATGGAAGGTAATTCACCATTCACCATGGTAGCTAGTGTGTGAGAAGAATATGAACGTACAGAAACCTTTTGCATCGATTAGCTTCTAGATTGCACAAATTTTCCAAATGATGTCCCAAAGATTCATCAAGAAGGAGTCGATGTTGTACATCTATCTTGAGATTGGGGATAATCTCAAGATAATCTCAGATAGCGGAGGGTGAATAATGATCTAAATCTACAAAATGTTCCATGATCAATTTCTGTAGGATGCATAAAAAAACTTTATTAGTGAAGCTGACTGTAGGACTTGTTCTTCATTATTCTTTAGGGCGAGCATTTGAGTAAGGATGTGCTCATCATGTGTGCGGACAATGTCTTCCACTTGCTTCAGCCATGGGGCCTGGAGCTTCAAAAGTATCCTGTCCTTCCTCAGTGATTCTTTCCCCAGGAATCATATCAGGTTCATAGTCATCTTCAAAATGTTGTTACACTAGAATGGAAATAGTTTATGCTTCATCTCATGCTTCTGGTGGTGATGGTGGTCATTTGTATTGTAGTAACCTAGTTTGCAGTTCCCTAACTTGTTTTTGTAGTTCCATCATCATGGTTGAGTCAGCATCAATTGGAGAGGATGATATTACAGGCCTCGACATAATTGTAGGTTCTAACTCTCTTTGTTGTTGGAGTTGATTTAGTTCTTTGGACAATTCATCATGTGCCTCTAAGAAGTTGGCATAATCTTCAAGGATAATCCTGATGTTCTCAAGGGGAACAACTTGAAACTTTGATGGATTGATTGGTGTAACTAGTATGTTCTCTATGGCAATCGCTAAATTTTCTTGATTCTGTAACTGCAATCATCTATTCTCCTCCTTGGCAACCACGAGATGCCTTCATAGCAGCACCATGTTTCATTGAAGTTTTGAGTTCGACAAGTTTCATAATTTTCGTAACTACTTCTTGAAGCTTTGTCTCTAGTGTGCTATATGATTCCTTTGTGAAATTGATCTTGTAGACTTTTGTTGTCCGCTTCGAGTATTGTTATGCATTGTTGTAACTCCACATAGCAATTTTGTAGTGTGTTGTTGTTTGTTTCAAGAAAGTGGTACCCTATTTGGAGTAGCATCATACATTGAATCATAGTATTGAATGCATTATCTATAGATGAGGATGCAATTTGTACACTAGTCAATTCAAGGAAAAGGGAGTGGGAAGTGGGGAGTGTGAATGCTATGTTTAATAGAGAGGTAGGTGTAGGTGAAGTTGGTTGAAGGGGGATGGGAGATGGTGGAACTGTGGGGGGAGGGGGAGGTGCTGTGGTTGGTGATGTATCCATGTTATCAAATGTGGAAGTGGGTGTAGCATCATACATTGAATCATAGTATTGAATGAATTATCTACCATGTACATAGGAATGGTAGGTGATGTGCATGTTGTGGTTGTGAATAATTCTGAGGGGGTTTGTGATAGCGAAAATGGTGGAAAAGGTCAAGACAAGGGTTGGGGGAGGTTAGAAAAATAAGAATGAAAGGGTTGGAGAACAGATTGGATGGAGATTGGAATGCGAGAGGTTGGAGGTGGGACCACCATGGAATAAGTTTGAGTGATAGGGAAACCTAGAAAAGTAAATTTAAAATCTGGGTGGCCTATCATTGAGGTGGTGGAAGCAGGATGTCCGATGGCGGGGTCGATGAAAGCTTCTCTTGATTGGGTGGCAGTTTTATACAATGGGTTGTCGAAGGAAGAGAACACGAATGAAATGGAAGTTGGGCTACAAAAGGTGAAGGTGTGCTCTATGGGATCAATAGTAGGTATAATATTTACAACCTTTGTTCGAGGGGGTGATGGTGGGGGTGTTGGAAGAAGTGGTTTGGTTGTCTCTATGTGGATGACAATTGTTTTAGGGCCAGGAGTTTCCAATGGTTGTATCGCTGGACTTGGCATGGTAGTGTTGATAGCTTGTGAAAATGTCTCACCTTGGGTTTCAAAAACTGCAATGGTAGTCGTCTCCACCATTTGGGTGCGGTAGTCATTGTCACCATGGAAGTGATGGGAATCTGAATACTTTTCCTTGACCTTGATCGACTTTGTAACCTATGTGGATCATATTGGGCATGAGGCCTTTGTAGTGTGTATCTTATGGCTTCCACTACACCACATGAGAGCAGCTACAGAGATTCACTAAGTTGAGATTCTATACCAAGCTCTTCCAAGAGTTGGGCCATGAGTACTCTACTTCTCTGTTCAGAAAGCAGTTGTGTTTGAACCCTCCCCATGGTTTGGTATAATCTACAAAGCTCTAAAGTATAGGCTGGAGCTCCAATTGATTCTTTCTCTTCTTCATCCTCTGGTTGTTCCAGTTGTTGAGAGAGAGTCCTCTATTGGTCATCTTCCCAATGTACGTGATGGCTTTCTCTTGGTCTTCCCATTCTTTGTGTTGAGGTGCCAAGACCTTCTGTGTCAGAAAAGAACATCCAAGAGCTGAGAGGTTTGCAAGAAGCACTCAAAATCGAATGTGCTTATCCCTTTGATGTCTCCAATGGGGAAGAATTCAAATTCCAAAGGTACAAGGGGAGCAGAGGGAGTAGCTTATGAAGTTCCTTCACACTCAAATCAAGAGATTCTAATAGTAAAGGGGGGCACCGTTCTTTCTCCTCTTGGTGAGATTTTCGGGGTCCTGACAACCTCTCTTAGCTGGACACGTGGGATCATGCCTCATTCTCTTAGACTGGTGGGTAGAAGCTCGACGACCTTTAAAAAGTTGTAATTAGGACCAGGTAGAGCGTGCTAGATGGGCACATCGTATGATAAACACCTATATGTAATACGAGTAATGACACAACACCCATTCACAACTGGCTTCCTAGCTTCATACAACTGTTCAATGATCCACACAGGAAGCTTGATGGTCAGCAACCATGTCTCAACTAGATAGAGGCTGAACCATATTCTTTTGTGTGGCTGTGAGGGAAGCAGTCTTGACCTGGAAAAGAAAAATGCTGCATGCATATGCGAAGTGGGATGGAAACATTAGGAGTTAGTGTTGCCATATCCTTTGGCTTCAAAAGCTTCCTATCCATCATATTGTCAGGTACCAAAGTTTCTTTCTCTAAAGGGACACATGTGTCGTGCGTATTGAGTGCATCTCTCACTAATTCCAAGGTGAGCTTGAACTTCTTCAAATCATTGTTGCGCATCAAAGGTGGAATGACAAAGGTTCTTTGGCGGTCCTTTATGCCACTTGCCTGCAAGGTGGATATCAGATAGTAGCATTGTTTGAAATGTGGTTTGGGTAATGCATTGCCAAATTGTTTGGAGCTTGGGGGTGTTCTAGAGAGTCTTGAACTCTCTTGAAAAAAATTGAAATCATCCCCACACATTGCCGAACTTGCACTTTGACTCTCATATGTATCCCATGTCTCCTAACGATCATGGCATCCCATTGAACCAATGAGAGTTTCCACTAACCCTTTCTATCAATCTTGTTGGTGGATCCTGAATGGGTATTCGATGTAGGCAGCATAATTCTATGGGTGATTTGGTTGGTGGCACTTAAGTAGGCAAACTTTCCATGCCCATAGCTGGTTGATTTATCCCTGCTCGTGAATTAGTGCCTACTATTTCAGCCATGATGCTAGTAGTAGCGTTTTTCTCTAAATATGCTATAAAAGGAGATCATATTAGCATTGCAACGAAAACATGATGATACTTTGTCTCCTTTATAATACCAACATGATACTTGTAGTGGTTAGGGAGTTAGTAAGTGAGGTGTTGCTCATGTCTGTGAATGTTGGTTAGTAGGTTAGTGACTCAGAATGCATCTAATCTTGTGTGAATGAAGTTACAAAGTTCGATCATGTTGATTATTACAAGGTTTAATTCTCCAAACTTTCAGCATGGGATTACAACTTATGGTAGTGATGACTCATAAAGGTTTCTGGACTAGATCTTCTTAGATTTGGGACTTTTTGGGTACCCATTTCCAAATAATCCTAGGTGTGATTTGAGATGTTGATGTGGTGATTACAGATGTTTGCCATGAAGTGTGTGATGTGAGTGTCTACAAGTGGTGATTCAAGCTTATGAGCTTATGTGGAGCTATTTGAGCTTGTAAGTAGGTCTTAGGCACCCATATTTGTTGTGCATTGAGGTCAGCCTTCATCGGCCACTTTGGGACCCAAATAGAAATCGTTTGGCTTGGTTGATTCCTAAAATGTTCTTTTGTTGTGGTCTTTGACTGAGTTGTTCTTTTGGTGCAACTTTGGGTTCCAGTTTTAGGAGTAGAGGATTTCCATCTTGACCCAAGAAAAGACTTTCAATGAGATCCTCATCTTGAAACACTAGCATCTTGACTATCATTAGAACATCTTGAAGATACATGGGAAGATCCATCTTGCCCATGAAAGGGGTTTCCACACCTTCCAACCCTATGAGATATGATTTTATATGATTGAAACTTAATTTGAATTCTTGATAGTAGGAAAGTCTAACTACACTAGTGGATGCACCTGAGCCAATCGAGGCTCTTACAGTCCTTGCACTCTTTCTGTGTCCTACCTCTAGGGTCACAAAAGGATGTTGATGAATAATTTGAGGGGAAATTACACATGATGCTTGGCACATGGCCGTGGGATATCTTGGAGTGTCATGAGCTTCTTACTGTTGGAGATAGACGTCTACGGAAGCACGCAAACAACAGAAGGAAGGAGAAGAAGCTTGGAGCACAACACACAATACTGAATGTATTACTAGAGAATGTACAAAGATAAGTAGCCCATTAGGGCAATATGCATATATACAAGCTGGGTGAAAAAACCTCCTAAAGAGGGAAAAAAGTGCCCCGGCGGTCCTAGTGTGTTCACACAAATCACTACCTAAATATATCAACAAATACACCCTGGGAGTGATTGTTAGTATATGATCAATGTCTACCCTTCATGATTGTATGCACATTTTGTAAGGCCCCTATTATGAGGAGAAGCCAAGCGTGCATTACCCAATTGATGGGAATCCCAACTTGCATGTTGGATGAAGGTCATATTGGACCATGTAAGGTATTGTAAGGAAAGGGAGTTAACAGGTCCCCAATTGTGGGGTCCAGGGAATATTCCATGGAATATTCCTTGTCGGAGTCAGAAATCATTTATATTTGTTAGGTCGGTTCAACTGGTGTAAGCCGTGTATGGCAATTACGCGTGTGGTGGCCGTCCATGCTCTACCGCCCATGTATAGCCGTCCACGGAAGGCCACCCATGATCCTATATATACATGACTTCTGCACTTAGACCTGAGATATGGAATTGAGCCAGCATACCTTTACCTTGTATCTCCCTATCTAGAGTTGTCTAGATCACCATTTACGCTCTACCTTGAGAGCGCACAGGTGGACAACGCCATCATCTTTGTACTTGCTACTCGTAGAAAAATTGTTGAGATTCTCCTATATCTGTTATCTTCTCTGCTACTGCTCCTGTGTTATATTGCAGAACTATTGTCTTACATGGTATCAGAGCTATAAGGTTCAAATAGCTTGAGAAGTATCACTACTTTAGCCTACTAGTAGACTAGAATATCAGTAGATTATTCGAGTGATTACATGATGGCTTCATCGTCGAACACTAGTCTTGGTGCTTCAGCTAATGTTAATGCTGCACCAATTTGAATTCGCCCACCTGCATTCACTGAAGGGAAGCTGGATGGAACCAACTATACACTCTAGAAGTTCAAAATTTCTACAATTTTGGACTCCTATGAATTACTTGACACTGTCATGGGACCAATGGATTGGATCCAGAGCCTATACCAGTTGAAGATCCAGCAAATTCAAGATTTATGATTCAGCCAGATCCAGATCTTCTACGAGCTTGGAAGAGGCAAAATGCTGATGCATTATGTGCAATTGTCACTAGTGTAAGTGATTCTGTGCTTACTTTAGTTCAACATACTACTAAAGCACATGAGGCTTGGGGCATATTGCCTCGACAATATGAGACCAAGAACCACACTAGGATACATAATTTAGAAAATCAGTGGCAAATGAAAATCATTCTGATTCTGAAAAGGCTGAAGATTTTATCAAACAGATAAAACATCTTCAAGACCAATTGGCTGCAGTTGGTGTTGTTATAACACCAGAAGATCTGGCTCGAAGATGTGTACGTGTTCTTCCAACAAAGTATGATGGGTTAGTAACAGCCCTTAACACTCATGTAAGACCAACTCCCCTCACATTTGAAGAGTTTTGTGCTATGCTTTTAGAAGAAGAGATGCGGTTGAGGGATCGGCAAAGTACAAGTGATGCTGCATTTTCAGCAAATGCAAAATGTAAAGGCTCTTTTGATGTATCAAAGTAGAAGCCAAAGAAGAAAAAGTTCACAGGAAGTTGCTTCTATTGTGAAAAGAAAGGCCATGCCATCAAGGATTGCAGAAAGAAGCAAGCTGATGAACGGAATGGGACTGTAAAACCATTGTGGAAGAACAAAGAGTCTACAAACAACACAGAGCTGGAACTTTGGGTAGCTATTGAAGAGGTATGTTCATCTGCTCAAGCTTGTGTTGATGAACCATGGATTTTAGATAGTGGAGCTTCTCGCCATATGACCAGTAAAAAGGAATGGTATAGTTTCCTAGTGCCTCTAGGGGAATCCATCAATGTAGTGGTGGGAAATGACTCCAAGTGTCCAGCCGAAGGAACTGGAACCATCTCTTTTATCACTTCTCCAGGTGTTGAGAAAAAGTTATCCGATGTTCTCTATGTACCTACACTCAAAAGAAATTTTTTGTCAGTTTCTACAATAACATATCGCGGACTCGAAGTTCACTTCAATAAGAGTGGTGTAGAAATCATGGATTCATCAGGTAATGTTGTAGGTAAAGGCATACGATGGGATAACTTGTATGAGTTAAGTGCTTTAACTGCTACAGAAGATAAAGATGTAAGTAGGTTATGACACCAACGATTCGGGCATCTTGGATTTGCAGTTTTGAAGGAGATGCAAAGAACAGGGATGGTTGCTCATTTGCCTGCATTTTCAAAGTTGCAGGAACCTTGTGAAGCTTGTATGATGGGCAAGCAATAACAAAAGGCATTTCCAAGAGAGAACAACAATCGATCTCAAGCTCCTCTAGAGTTGGTACATGCTGATCTCTGCGGTAAAATGTCTACACCTGCTTTACGAGGATCTTTCTACTTTTTGCTGTTAGTCAACGATTATAGTAGAAAGATGTGGGTTTATTTCATTCGAGAGAAGGTTGATGCTTTTGAAAAATTTAAAACGTGGCATAAGTATGTGGAAAATGAATCAAGAAGGAAACTAAAGAAATTCAGAACAGATAGAGGAGGTGAATTCTTGTCAACATAATTCAACAATTACTGAAGGAGCATGGTGTGAAAAGGCAACTTACCACAACTCATACACCTCAACAAAATGGCATTGTTGAGCATAGGCATAGGACAATAGTTGAAATGTCTCATTGTATGTTAAAGGCTCAAGACATGCCTGATTCATTCTGCGTAGAAGCAGTCAATACAACAGTCTACATCCTCAATCGAAGCTACACAAAAGCACTCAAGGGGATGACTCCTCAAGAAGCATATTTTGGTAAAAAGCCTTAAGATTTGCATTTTAAAATTTTTGGTTGTTTCTCTTATGCACATATTCCTGATTCAACAAGGTCAAAGTTGGATTCAAAAAGCAAAAAGTGTGTCTTCCTAGGATATAGTGAAGAGTCTAAAGCATACATGTTGTGAGATCTTGAGGCAAGGAAGATTTTTTTCAGCCGAGATGTTGTGTTTGATGAACAACCACACTTAGTAGAAGATAAAGGTAAATCTACTATCTCATCAAACAGAGAAATATCTCACCTTGTGCCTATCAAAAGACAGGTTAAAGTTGAGGAGGAGGAAACATATGATGGACAAATTTCCTCAATAAAAAACCAACCAGTTGTTGCTGCACAGCATAAGCCACTACCAAAGTGGGCACAACAGCTCTTTGATGATCACAATCCACATGTAGATGTACCAGAATCATCCTTGAATGGATTATGAAGATCAAAGAGAATAGAGGAGCAAAGAAGAGCCTCAGAACACATTGTTAACATGGCTCTAATGGCAGATATCATGGGCTCAATAAAGGAACCTACCACCATTGAAGAAGCCCTTGATGATCCAAGTTGGAGAGCGGCAATGCAGTCTGAGTATGATAGTATACTCAGAAATGATACATGGGATCTAGTCAACTTGCCACCAAAGAAGAAGGTAATAGGTACTAAATGGATTTGGAAAGCTAAGTATAAAGCAGATGGAACATTAGAAAAGTATAAGGCAAGATTAGTTGCACAGGGTTTTTCACAGATCAAAGGATTTGATGTTCAAGAAACTTTTGCACCAACAACACACATGACAACTATTCGGACGGTACTTGCAGTAACTGCACAAAAGTCCTGGCCTATTTTCTAGATGGATGTCAAATCTGCATTTATGAATGGTCACCTCAAGGAGGAGGTATATGTATCTCAACCACCAGGTTTTCAGGTGCCCAATTCAGAAAATAAAGTTTGCCGGTTGAAGAAATCTTTGTATGGACTTAAGCAAGCTCCACGGGCTTGGTACCAATGGATATATAATTTCTTCAAAAATATGGGCTTTGAAAGAAGTACTTCTGATGCTAACTTGTATGTAACGAAAAGGGATAGCAAGCTAGTTGTTGTCATTGTATATGTAGATGATTTGATCATTACATGAGATCATCAAGAACTCATCAATCAAACTCGGATCAGCTTGGGAACTGAGTTTGAAATGACAGACTTAGGTCTACTCCATTTTTGTCTAGGAATCAAAGTATGGCAAAGAAAGGATGGCATTTGTTGATATATTTAGGTAGTGATGTGTGTAGCTTTGGCATGCACGCTTTGGCCATCTGAATTATGCTAGTTTGCTATGCCTGCAGAAATCTGATATGGTGTCTTCTTTGCCCAAGCTTGACACACCTGGAAAACATGTATGTGAAGGTTGTATTTTGGGCAAAATGCAGCGTTCCTCCTTCCCAAAAGATGGTTCAGTTCGGGCTACGCAGAAATTGCAGCTTGTACATAGTGATGTCTGTGGTCCTATGCAGACACCTTCTTTTGGAAACTATCTTTACTTCGTGACTTTCATTGACGATTTTTCCAGGCATGCATGGGTATATCCATTGAAGGCAAAGTCTGAAGTGTTTTTGTGCTTCAAACAGTTTTTGGTTTTGGCTGAAAATCTCTGAGGATGTAAAATGGGCACCCTCCATTTTGATCGAGGGGGGAATATATGTCTTCTGATTTTAATGCATTGTTAGCTGAACGTGGGATAAAACACCAGTGTACAGTACCGTATACACCTCAACAGAATGGAGTTGCTGAACGGAAGAACAGGTCACTCATGGAGATGGTGAGGTGTATGGTCAAGAGTCAGGCTTTACCACATAGTTTCTAGCTTGAGGCTATCATGTGTGCAGCATATGTACTTAACAGGTGTCCCACTAAAGCGCTACAGTCTATCACTCCATATGAGGCTTGGCATGATCGCAAGCCATCTGTTGCTCATCTGCGGGTTTTTGGTTGTTTGGCATATGCACTAGTGCCTGAACAACATCGCAGAAAATTGGATGATAAGGCAGTAAAATGTATTTTTGTTGGGTACAGTTCTGAAAGTAAAGGCTATTGTTTGTATCATCCACAAACTAAATGCATTCTGGTTAGCTCTGATGTTGTTTTTGTGGAACATGCTATTTAGCCATTGCTTTCATGTAGTAAGGAGACATCTGTTAGCTCCAAAGACATGTATGATACTTTGATGCCTCTTTTACAGGTGGACAGTCTACTGCTTGTCTTAGTGAGGCAACTTCTCAGCCATTGCAGGTTTCATGTAATGATGCAGATCATCCCATTTCTGATGCAGATTTACATGATGCACTTGTTGATGAGAGAGCTGATATTGAGGAGGCAAAAACTATGCCAAAATGGCTGGTGCAGACTTTGCGTGACAGCAAATTAGATGCACCTTTGTCATATCGTACTCGTTCAGGCTCTCATAGTGCCTCCTTTGCATGAGATTGCTATGCTATGGCTACATCTAGTCTCTGTGATGAGAATGAGCCTGTTTCTTTTGATGAAGCAGAGAATTCAAAAAATTGGATGGCTGCTATGCAATCTGAATATGATGCTATAATGAAGAATGCTACGTGGTCTTTATGTGACTTGCCGCCTGGCAAGAAGGCCATTGGCACTAAGTGGGTATACAAGCTGAAGCGTAAAGCTGATGGTACAGTTGACACGTATAAGGCTAGGCTTGTTGCAAAGGGTTATGCGCAGGAAAGAGGCATTGATTTTGATGAGACCTTTGCACCTACATGCCGTATGACTACGGTTCGGAGCATTTGTGCACTTGCAGCCCATCATGGCTGGAATGTACATCAGTTGGACATTAAAACAACATTTTTGAATGGTGACTTGCATGAAGAAGTGTATGCTTTTCAGCCCCGTGGCTTTGTGCAGAAAGGGCATGAAAACCAGGTGTGCAGGTTAAAGAAGGCATTATATGGTTTAACGCAAGCACCACGTGCTTGGTATGAGAAGATACATGCCTATCTGGTTGCACATGGTTTTGAGAACAATCCAACTGAAAGCACCTTATATGCTAAGCGTGCTAATGATGTGCTTCTGATCATTGTTGTCTATGTTGACAACATGCTGCTCACTGGTCCTATTGAGAAGCATATTGCTGATTTCAAGGCTGATTTGCATGCCTCATTTGAGATGTCTGATTTGGGGCATTTGCATCACTATTTGGGCATTTAGTTTATGCAAGTTGATGGTGGAATGGCTTTGTGTCAAATGAAATATATTGACACATTATTGCAGCGTTTTGGCCTTGAAGACTGTAAGCCTATTGCCACTCCTATGGAGAGAGTTTTACGATTGAGTCTTCATGATGCTGGAGATGCATTTGATACTGTTTTCTATCAGGAGGCTGTTGGATGCTTGATTTACTTATGCATTAATCGGCCAGATATTCAGTTTGCTGTCTCACAAATGAGCAGGTTTATGCATTGCCCAGGAGTCACGCATTGGAAGGCAGTTAAGCGCATCTTTTGCTACTTGAGTGGTACTCGACTACTGGGGTTGTTTTATCCCAAGAGGGATCACTATCGCCAGATTTGCATGCTTTTTTTGACTTAGATTGGGATGGTTGCTATGACACTCATGTGTCCACTAGTGGTTTTTGCTTCATGCTTGGTAGCTCATGTATATCTTTGTTGAGCAAGAAGCAGCCTACTCTGGCCACTTCCAGTTGTGAGGTTGAGTATAGGGCAGCTTTCACAGCGAATGTTGAGTGTGTGTGGCTCAGATGCCTTATGGCTGATTTGGGTGTTGGCCAATCTTCTACCACCACCATCTTCACTGACAATCAGAGTGCATTGGGAGTTGTGAGGAACCCTGTGTTCCATGCTCGCACTGAGCACATTGAGGTGTATTATCACTATGTCAGGGAGAGGTTCTCTGCTGGGGAGATCAGCTTGGCATATGTGCCCAGACAACAAACCTTTTCACGAAGGCCCTGCCTAGGGAGAAGTTTGAAGCTTTTCGCAAAGCTTTGGGCTTACTTCCTTTTGTGGAGTGATTTCCACATAGCTTGGCACTTCCTTATACATGAGTGCCAACTCCTTGTTCACCGCATCACTCCCAGGGGGGATTTGTTGATATATTTAGGTAGTGATGTGTGTGAACACACTAGGACCACCGGGGCACTTTTTTCCCTCTTTAGGAGGTTTTTTTCCCCCGGCTTGTATATACGCCTATTGCCCTAATGGGCTACTAATCTTTGTAAATTCTCTAGTAATACATTCAGTATTGTGTGTTGTGCTCCAAGCTTCTTCTTCTTCCTTGTGATGTTCACGTGCTTCCGCAGACGTCTAACTCCAACAACATTTTTATCTCACAACAAAAATATGCCAAAGAAATTCTCAAGGCATTTGGAATGATGGACTGCAAACCAACTAGCACACCTATGGAGGTAAATCATAAGCTATCTATGGATGATAACATGCCTGATGTAGATGCTAAGAAGTATAGGAAGCTCATTGGAAGTCTTATTTTTCTGTGCAAAACTAGAGCAGACATTTGCTATGTTGTTGAAGTGTTAAGCAGGTTTTCCAACAAACCTAAGGAGAGTCACTGGAATGCTGGAATGCGAATTCTAAGGTACATTGCAAGAACCTTGGATTTTGGTATTTTGTATACCACAGGTGATACACTTCAAGGATATTCTGATTCAGATTGGGCTGAAGATTGTGATTCTAGAAAATCAGTTTCTAGATATTGTTTCTCACTTGGTTTAGGAATATTTTCTTGGGTAAGTAGGAAGCAACCAACTCTCGCACTCTCCTCCACTGAAGCAGAGTACAAAGCAGCTTGTTTTGCTTCTTGTGAGGCAGTCTGGTTAAGGAGAATTCTTGCAGATCTAGGCTTTCCATCAAATATGGCGACTGTACTCAAGTGTGATAATCAAAGTTGTATGGCTATTGAAAAGAACCAAGTATTTCATGCTCGCACCAAGCACATAGAAGTACAGTACCATTACACTCATGAGCTAATTGAAGATGAAATTGTGGAGCTAGAATATTGTCCAATAGAGGGAAATTGTGCTGACATATTCACTAAAGCACTTGGAAGAGAGAAGCTCAACAGGCATCTTCAACAGATGGGCAAAGGACCGAGACCTACTTGATTTATCATTGGTAAACATTGAGGGGGGCTGTTAGTATATGATCAATATCTACCCCTCATGATTGTATGCACATTTTGTAAGGCCCCCATTATGAGGAGAAGCCAAGCGTGCATTACCCAATTGATGGTAATCCCAACTTGCATGTTGGATGAAGGTCATATTGGACCATATAAGGTATTGTAAGGAAAGGGAGTTAACAAGGTACCCAATTGCGGGGTCCCGGGCAGCGGTGAGCAGCCTCGACTGGGGGGGTCCACGGGGGCCAACGGGCCCCCTGCCTGGGAGGTCCCACGGGGCCAGCAGGCCCCCTGTTGGGGGTCCGGGAACAACACCCCCGGCGCGACGATAAAGGGAATATTCCATGGAATATTCCCTATCAAAGTAAAAAATTATTTATATTTGTTAGGTCGGTTCAACTGGTCTAAGCCGTGTATGGCAATTACGCGGGCGGTCGCCTCCCACGCTCTATCGCCCATGTATAGCCGTCCACGGAAGGCCACCCATGATCCTTCTGCACTACCTAACCCTGTATCTCCCTATCTAGAGTTGTCTAGATCACCATTTAAGATCTACCTTGAGAGCGCACAGGTGGACAACGCCATCATCTTTGTACTTGTTGCTAGTAGAGAAATTGTTGAGATTCTCCTATATCTGTTATCTTCTCTGCTACTGCTCCTGTGTTATATTGCGTAACTATTGTCTTACAGTGATGCGGTGAACAAGGAGCTGGCACTCATGTATAAGGAAGTGCCAAGCTATGTGGAAATCACTCCACAAAAGGAAGTAAGCCCAAAGCTTTGCGAAAAGCTTCAAACTTCTCCCTAGGAAAAAAACCTCCTAAAGAGGGAAAAAAATGGCCCGGTGGTCCTAGTGTGTTCACACACATCACTACCTAAATATATCAACACTTACCTAGACTGATTTCTACCATGTTCCCTTAATTTTATTTCATATGCATTCGAGGGCTTCTACATGCGCTTCTTCTCGAACTTGTTTTTCCTCTTCCATACATTTTTTTATAGTGTTGAGTCAATTTAGCATTTCTTGTGTGAGGGTTTCTTGATATAATTTGACTCAACATCCACTAATGTAATTAGGTAGAATTTCACCTTCTAGTGTGGCTAATTGGACAACTCTGCTTGTCGATATTCTATTGATAATCATGGGTCCATAGCCACACTTCTCCAACTTCCATGCATGTTCTTCAAGGTGTATACTAAGACTAAATCTCCGACTTTCAAGCCCTTATCCTTCACATGGGCATCGAAGTATGCCTTTTGCCTTTTCTTCAAGGTGTAACCTCCTGCCACACCTTGGTTAGCGATTAATAAGATCTCAAAATATTCACTCTCATGGACACGCAATCTTAGGTATCCGTCTCTTCTGGACTTGTATAAATTATCTCCAATGAATGAGTAGTCTAGTGCTTCTTGTTTTAACTCTTTCGTCTGGCCAATGTCTCCAATCTAGTACTAAAGAAACTTGATACAGAGTGGCATGTTCTACTGATGGTTTAATACTACAGATTGGGCATTCATTACATCTGCTTCCATTGTTGGCCATTATACACTTAATCTTTGTAGAGTGTGTAGGGTTTGGTGTTTGGAATGATGTTGCTACAATGCACCTACATGTGCTATTTGCAACCACTTTGCATGCTCATCTTCATCTACACAACAAGCCAGTATGCCTTGATCGGTGTGCTTATATTCATTGCCTGCTAGTATGTGATATTTCACTACTTCTTTATCTTTTGCTTTCAGTATGGGATGCTTGGGTCCAAAGGTGAGAATAGGCACTATAGTCTTGGCCCATTCAGGCACTACTTCTAGGTTGAAAAAGTAAGCATTTGGAAGTTCATCTGACACTCCTTGAGGAGACTCTCTTGAAGTTAGTCTAGAAAGGTGATCCGCTCTAAAGTGAGTCCTACCTTTCCTAACCACCACTTCAAAGTCATATTCCATTAATACAAGGAACCATCTTACTAATCTTCTAGTATTGCAATGTTTGTTCGCTAGGTAGAGTAGTGCTTGATGGTCTGTAAAAAATTTAAACTTATTTGCAAGCAAATAATGTCTAAACTTTTTAACCGCATACACCATGCCTAATTCTTCTCTTTTGGTAGTGTTATAATTTTATTTAGCCGCATTCATTTTTCTACTAGCATAAGATATTGGAAGATCTGTATTTCCCTTGCCGATAGTGTTACACTTATGTGTTCCTCGAGTAGCTTTGATGTGAACCTTTTCCTTATACATGGGCACTTTTTACTCTAGTGCTGGCTAGAGGTTTTTCCCATGTTACCACATACTTGATACTCTCATATGTGGTGGTACTTTGTACTTAGGGATATTATTCGGCTCTTACTTCGGTTCAGTTCGTTGTCAATAGAGAGAGCTATTCCAGCCATCGTCTTCTCCGTGTGTCTTTGCTGCATTTGTGCTCCTTGTGTGTGCTTCTTGTGTGTCTCTCGCACTTCTACACACACCCAACAGTGGTATCAAGGCAAGTTCAACTCCTTCTGAAGTTTTGGTTTTTTGTGTCATGGCATGCACACACTTTTAACAGTGCAAATCGACTTCGGAGCATAGAATTGTGAATTTCAACAGCCAATAAACATTTCCACTAGGTGTGCTGGGCTTTTACCCCCATTTCAAAGCCATTCGTGTAGTCAGAATTGCCATCAGAGCGATGGTTTGTGAGATGAAAATTCAGCATTCATTTCAGCTTTTGTCGAAGTGAAGATTTTGTCACATTTTTGTTATTTTGTGAAATGGCGGGCAGTAATGACTTGCTTGGCATGCTTCAAGCTGAAGATAAGCTTGATGGGACCAACTATCCAATGTGGTCTTACATGATGAAGCATGTTCTTGTTGCTAAACAACTTTGGAACATACTGACATATGTAAATCGAAGACCCGTAGGTACTTCTACTTCACAGTCTACTGTCACAGATGGAGATTCTTCTTCAATCACAGTGGCTTGTCCTTCTCCGCCTACATAGGAGCAACTTAGATGGGATGGAAAAGATGCTCAAGCTTATGCTTTGATTGCACTTTCTATGAAGCATCATATAGTTCCACACATTCGGTCATGCTCTACATCACGATAGGCATGGGACACTCTTGCTTCTTTGTATGTCGTGCGTAATGAAGCACGTGTTGCATACTTGAGGAAGCAACTTGAGGATGTATGTATGGCTGAAAATGAGTCGGTGGATGTGTATGTGACACGCATCAAGGACTTGAAAGAGCAATTGGTAAACATAGATGAGATCATTCCAGATGCATCACTCATTTCTACATTGTTGAAAGGATTACCGAAATCTTTTCAAAGCTTTGCTACTACACTCCGTTTGGTTGCAAAAGGGAATCCTAATATGTATGCATTTGATGAGGTTGTGTCTCTTCTTTTGCAAGAAGAGCAATCTAGAGTGAACAGGAGTGGTTTGATTGAGGGAACACAAGCACTTGCTATCTCACAAAAAGGGAAAAGCAAGTATGGTTCAACTTTGGGTTCATCAAAACCAAAGCCTCAAGCTTCCTCTTCCACTCATTCCTCTAATGATGCCGATTCACAAAAGAAGAAGAGATGCAAAAATTGCCAAAAGGCTGGTCATACTATTGATGAATGTAGAAAGCTTGCTAAATGCAATGAAAAGAAGAAGAAATCCGGCATGTCTATTGCTGAAAATTCAACAAATGTAAAGAATGATGAAGCTAACATGGCTCAAGATTTTTGGGCATGTGTTGTTACATGTCATTATGATGCTTCTTTGCATTCTAAATGTATGGTTGTGAGTGAGGCTGATTCGGATTGGTTCTTTGATAGTGGTGCTTCAAAGCACATAACATCATGCAAAAGATTTTTTGCCTCTTTGAAACATGCACCCAAAGGAGGACATGTGGTGTGTGCAAACAATGCCTCTTATCCTATCATTGGAGTAGGAGAAATTGAGCTTACGGCTGCAAATGGAGGTCTGATTCCCTTGAAAAATGCATTGTATGTGCTCGGTATCAAGAAGAACTTAATTTCAGTTCCGTTGATTACCAAAGCTCGACTTCATGTACAGTTTGTTGATGATAAGTGTATGGTTCATGATTTCAACAATGGCGATGTTATCGTGATGTCCGGTAGATTATGTAATGATTTGTATTGCATGGATACATACAAGAGGGCTGCCTCAAATGCCTTGGTTGCTCATACTTCTTCCATGGCTCAAATGGAGCTTTGGCATGCTCGTTTTGGTCACTTGAACTTCAATAGTTATAATTAATTGCAAAAGAAGGACATGGTTATTGGTTTGTCGACACTTGAGTCCATTGAAAAGCATGCATGTGAAGGTTGCATTCTTGGAAAAATGCATCGTGCTTCTTTTCCAAAAGATAGTCATACACACACTACAAGAAAATTGCAACTTGTTCATAGTGATGTATGTGGTGGTGCCATGTACACCTCAGCAAAATGGTGTTCTCGAGCATAAAAATAGAACTCTACTTGAAATGGCACAATGTATGGTTAAAGGAAAGCATCTTCTTGATAAGTTTTGGATGGAAGCCATCATGTGTGCAAACTATGTGTTGAATCGCTGCCCTACAAAAGCATTGAGACTCATCACTCCTTATGAGGCTTGGAATGGTTAGTCATGTGCATGTGTTTGGTTGTTTGGCATATGCTCTTGTGCCATCACAACAACATCACAAACTTGATGACAAGGCAAAGAAATGTATATTTGTTGGTTATAGTGTTGAAAGTAAGGTATATCGTTTGTATCATCCATTGACGAACACAATTATTGTGAGTTGAGATGTGGTATTTGCTGAAAATTTAGTTTTCCCTCTACTTGAATGCAAAAAGCAACCAATAGTTAGCTCAGAAGATGTGTTCGATACACTCATGCCTTTGTTCCAAAATGGTGCGCTTGACTATGGCCATATAGACCAGCCAACTAAGGCTCAAAGGGATAAAAAATTCCAGCAAAATAGTGCTGAAAATACAGAGAATTTCCAGCCAAACATGGCTGAAATTTTTAACAAAAAATTATGAAAACTACTGGAAATTTCTAGCCACATATGGCTGAACATTTGCATCAAAATATGGTTGAAAATGAGCATGAAATTCAGATATTGATTTGGTATATGTGCCTACACAAGATAATGTGGAAGACATATTCACCAAAGCTCTTCCATGGGAAAAGTTTGAAGCTTTTCGCAAAGCTTTAGGCTTATTACCTTGTGGGGGCTGTATCTGTCACTCCATGTATGTGTTCACATCATTCACTCCAGGGGGGTTTGTCACACTTATGTGTTCCTCGAGTAGCTTTGATGTGAACCTTTTCCCTATACATGGGCACTTTTTACTCTAGTGTTGGCTAGAGGGTTTTTCCCATGTTACCACATACTTGATACTCTCATATGTGGTGGTACTTTGTACTTAGGGATATTATTCAGCTCTTACTTTAGTTCAGTTCATTGTCAATAGAGAGAGAGCTATTCCAACCATCGTCTTCTCTGTGTGTCTTTGCTATGTTTGTGCTCCTTGTGTGTGCTTCTCGTGTATCTCTTGCACTTCTACACACAACCAACAAGTAGGTTGTGCTAGCACACACCCAATTGCATAATTGAATGCATCCACATGAGCTTGGAATGGCCTGTTCTAATCTGGTGTAGTCAAGATTGATGCTGAACACAATCATCACTTATGCTCATTAAGGGAGTTTTCGCATTCTTCTATCCACTAAAAGTTAGTCAAAAGGGTCTAGAGAGGCTTTGCAATGATTGCATACATATGAATGAAATGTCCATATACCCATAATGCCCCATGAAAGCTTGTACTTCCTTGCCATTCTTTGGCCTGGGTAGCTCTGCAATAGATCTAACTTTATCCTCATTCATGGATATTCCATTCTTTGACACTATGTGTCCTAGAATCTTGCCTTGCATGACCATAAAAACACACTTTTTTTGGGTTCAAACAAACCTTATATTCTCTACATTTGTCAAAGATTTGTCTTAGCTCAAGTATATGTGTTTGTCTAATTTTGAAATGAGCACATAGTTCATCAACATAGAATTCCAAGATTTTATGCAAGAATTCTTTAAATGCATGACACATCAGCCTTTCGAAGGTAGCATGTGCATTGGTAAGACCAAAATGGCATTACCCTAAAAGTGAATACACCCCATTATGTGGCAAAAGCCATCTTATGCTGGTCTTCTGGGGCAATGGCTACTTGATTGTAGCCAGAGAACCCATCAATGAAGTTGTATACTTCCTTGCATGCTAGTCTTTCTAATAGGTGCTTAGTGATAGCAAGCAGATAACTATCTCTAATAGTGGTTGTGTTGAAATTCTTCAAGTTAATGCATACACATAACTTGCCATCTTTTTGGGCACAACTACAATACCCATTCAATGTGCTCAATTTCATAGATAAATCTAGTTTATACCAATTGATCTATCTCCTCCTTGACCTTGGCAGCATAATTGTTGTTATATATGTATGGCTTTTGCTTAGACGGTTTGGCTTCTGAGGTCATGGGAAGTGTATGCGAGCATAATGTCAGGGTCTACTCCTTTTAGGTCCTTATAACTCCATGCAAACACATCTCTATATTCTCTTAATAAATCAATCAGCTCCTTTTCCTTTTCCTCAGTGGAGTCGTGTCCTATGTATTATGTGCATCGTTCTTCACCTTCTTCTATGGTCACAATATTTTTTTTAGTTGTCTCTTTGTTATCATAGGCCAATCCTGTGAGTGCTTCTCATTTAGGCATTTTGATCATGACATTCCTATCCTCGATCTCATATTTCTTAAATTTTCAAGGACCTCAAATAAAGATTCTTCCTCTTCTGATAGGAGTTCTCTTTTATTTCTTAGCAATTACAAATCATGTGCTTGAGTCCAAAATAGCCTTCATTGTGTAGCTCTGATGAGTGATAAGCAGATAGGTGTTTCCTTCTTCTCCTTTGCTCATATCTCCTATCTTATTCAAGGGTATTTCTGGCACTGTTCTATGTGATCCTACTTGGAAATGAGATTTAGCTACTTTTGGCACCTGATTGGCTATGTATTTCCACAATTCTGGCTTAACCTTAGTAGCTCCTCTAAAGTGAGATTGCACTGCACTTTAGTGTTCTTCACTACCTCCGTATTCCTAGGTATGACTGAGTCTTCGTTTCTTACCATGATAGTGGGTGCTCTCATACAGGTGGACTTTGCTTCCCATGGACCTGTGAAATGAGGCAATTCTTGTAGGGATTTAGAATCAAAGTCTAACCATTCACTAGACTGGGTATCCTCTTGTTCTCCATAAATAGAAGGAATATCTTGTGGGAATTGATCATGTAGGTCAGTGTTGGAACTCAAGGTCAAGCACAAAGCATGGAAGCGCATCAAAGAAGTGGACATACAAGAAGAAGGACCAGGTAGGGAGCTCCAAGAAGTGCATGTCGAATTTTCAGAAGAATCCCCTACAAAAATAGTGATTTTCATCACTATAAACCATTGTAAATACCATTTTCTATTCTTGTAACTCCATTTTGTTCAAACCGAGGAGTCCTTGAGCTTGAGGAGTATTAGAAGTATCATCCTACCAATTTTCATAATTTTTAGACTTTGTTTGAGCCCTCAAATAAGCCCTAGAAGCTAATTTTCAAATAGGCCGGACACTAGGTCTGGAATGTTTGGTATATTACATTCAGGGTGCAAGAGATATATGAATTTCATCACCTTGTGGTACATAATTTATGCTTAGACATGTTGTTGAGCCCATAAAAGTCATGATTGGGCAAAGTCAACCACAGTCAAAGTCAACATGGGAAAAGTCAAAGCGTTCGAAGTTCGGGCATCAATGTTGTGCACAATTAATTGTTCACAACGATTATATTTGCAGAAAGTTGGATGTAGGTGCAGGTTGCAGAGTGTCCTTCTGTAAATTCTCTAAGGTTCAAAGTGTTTTGGTAGGTTCAAGTGAACCCTCTCTTAGGTGCACATTTGAAGAATTAAAAGGCAAAATATGAAGGTATGTGAAGCGGCATCGTACACAAAAGTGAAAGTATGGCCCCCGATTAAAAATTTTTTTTTAGTCTAAAGTCACTATAGGAAAAAACAGGGATTTGTTGGCTGCCCACTTTTGAAGACAACCTTGGGACATCAAAGTGAGCACCAAGATGCTATGGGAGTTAGGAGCGTATGTGAATCGACACCCAAGGGGAGGAGTATTCTTGGTTGGAATAAGCTATTGTGAGATATTCTAGAGCAAGAGAGAGAGAGAGAGGAGACACACATTGAGAGAGAGTGCACACGACATAGAGAGCCATTGCTAGGTGCAAGAAGAGTGACTTAGATTGTATGCAGAGAAGGTGAAGCAAGGAATATCAAGAGTTCCAAAGTCCCATTGAAGGTGCACGTCAACAGAAGGTGTCCATCCCTCCCCTTATTGGAAGCTTGGTGCAAGGTGTGCACAAGGGCAAGCTTGGAGAAGGTGTCTGGTGCATAGGTTGGTGATAGATTCTAAGTACTTTGTAATCTTGTTTCATGAGCATTATATAGTCTTTGGCATATTGCGCAGAGCGTTTGGCATATGTACAAGCTTGTATTCTGCTCTTCCTAATTGATCAGAAGCTTTCAATGTCATTAACTTTCTTGTTCTCACTCTCCATTCTCCTAGAAACAAAATAAGACAACAATATGGAGCAAGTTGTTCTCAACTATCCTATTCTACAGAAATTGAGGATCCAGTGATTCAATTAGGAAAGAGCTGGAGAACTAAAAAAGAAATAAACCTCAAAAAGAAGAAGAAAATCCAGTAACTTTGTTAAGGCAAGAAATTGAGGCCCTCAAACTACAAAAGGAAGAGGAAGCCCAAGTAGAAGAAATAACTCAACTTCGACAGGAATTACAGGAACTCAAGGGAGGTGGCATCAAAATTGGACTATGATGCACCATGTGCAGCAAGCAGGGTCATGTGGTAAGTGAGTGCCCGCTTCTAAGTGTAACTTGCCAGCTATGTAGGAAAGCTGGCCATGAGGCCCAATAATGTCAGTCAAGAGGTATGCTTGCAACAACATATTGGACATAAGGAGGAGCCCTACAACCAGCTAATGTGATGGCGGCTGCACCTAATTAAGGTAAAGATTACAACCCTAGACACAGGGATAACTTTGGAAATGGGCCAAGGAGGCCAATTATCTGTTTCAGATGTGGAGAATGTGGGCATTACCAAAGTAGGTGTACTCTACCAAAAAATGCCCCCCCCTTGCAGGAATTGCCTAGAGGCTAGAGACCATTATACCCTTTGCTGTCCTAAGATCTAGGCATCTTCATCTGGGCCACACATTCAAATGATTTCTGTGAGCAAAGAAGAAGTTTTGGAACAAGTCAATGTGCCATCACCATCTACCAGAGTGCTAAAGTTAGAAGAAATTGAATCTTTTACAGTGCAGACAAGATGACACACCCCCCCTCCCCTCCCCCTCCCCCCCCGCCCCCACACCCCGTGACATGCCCCGTGATGCACCCCGCGACATGCCCCGCGACACACCCCACGACGTGCCCCGTGATGCCCCCCGCGACACACCCCCCTCCTCCCTCCCCACACCCCACAACACACCCTGCAACATGCCCCGTGATGCCCCCCGTGACATGCCCTGCGATGCGCCCCGCTATGCCTCCCATGACACGCCTTGCGACATGCCCTGCGACATACCCCGTGATGTGCCCTACGACACAACCCCCCCCTTTCCCCCCCCACCCCCCCCTTTCCCCCCCCCCCCCCCCAGCCCCCCCCCCCCCCCCCCCCCCCCACCTCCCCTCCCCCCACCCCCCCCCCCACCCCCCAACACTCCCCGACATGCCTCGCGATGCGCCTTGCAAAAAAAAAAGGTCCAATACTTTTGGCTCTAGATCGCACCTTGGATGACCATTTTTTTCAAACTTGGGGTCATTTTCATGTCTTTTGGCACCTTTGGACTCAGTTTTTGACTTAGTTTTTCCAAAACCCAAACTTTTCTCTGAATTTTGGAAAAAACCCACGTGTTTTGAGCACATTGATCACATGTTTTTCATTTTGTACGTGGTCCCCATGGTTTATTCTCACTTTATTTTACCCTATGTTTCATATTTTCCCATATGCACCCTCTATTGCTTTACTACTTTCTCACTTTAACCCTCTCCATAGCCCACAACCCTACTCCCTGACCTACCTTTAGCCTTCTCACAAGACCCATCCTTACCGCTCCATACCCTATCCCTCTCAGCCCCTCAGCCCCCTTCCAAAATCCTCTTACCCTCCATTCTCAATCCTTTGCTCTTCAATGCGAAATTTCCACCTTTTGGTTCTTCACTGGTGTTTGTTCTTTACTGTTCCTGGTGGACTTGGTAGCTGCTCACGTGTCCTTTTGAAGATTTTCGAGCACAAGAATCATGGTGTCATCTCTGCTCAGAGTTTTGGTTGTAGCTCTCCGGGACGGAGAGCCCATTAGGTGGTGGGCAACTGTTGAGCCCATAAAAGTCATGATTGGTCAAAGTCAACCACAGTCAAAGTCCACATGGACAAAGTCAAAGTGTTCAAAGTTCGAGCGTCAAGGTGCACAGGTTGTGCACAATTAATTGTTCACAAAGATTATATTTGTAGAAAGGTGGATGCAGGTTGTAGGTTGGAGAGTGTCCTTCTGTAATTTCTCTAAGATTCAAAGTGTTTTTAAAGTGTTTTGGAAGGTTCAGGTGAATCCTCTCTAAGGTGCACATTTGAAGAATTAAAAGGCAAAATATGAAGGTATGTGAAGCGGCAACGTACGCAAAAGTGAAAGTATGGCCCCCAATTAAAAATTTTGTTTTAGTCTAAAGTCACTACAGGAAAAAACAGGTATTCCTTGGCTGCTCACTTTTGAAGACAATCTTGGGACATCAAAGTGAGCACCAAAATGCTATGGGAGTTAGGAGCGTAAATGAATCGACACGCAAGGGAAGGAGTATTCTTGGTTGGACTAAGCTATTGTGAGATATTCTAGAGCAAGAGAGAGAGGAGAGACACATTGAGAGAGAGTGCACGCAACACAGAGGGCCATTGCTAGGTGCAAGAAGAGTGATTTAGATTGTATGTAGAGAAGGTGAAGCAAGGAATATCAAGAGTTCCAAAGTCCCATTGAAGGTGCACGTCGCTTGTATTCTTCTCTACCTAATTGATCAGAAGCTTTCGGTGTCATTAACTTTCTTGATCTAACTCTCCGTTATCCTACAAACACTCAAGTCCCTCTCTACACAAGAACCCCCCAAAACATGTACACTATGTGCCAACATTTCCTATGATCTTGATATCAGTTGACGATTTGCAAGATGGTGATTGTCGTGCACCACTTGGTGAGCATCATTTTTAACTGGATTTGGGACAAATTATGCTTGTTAGAGGTATTAGAAATGGATACATGTATCGACTATAGGCACTCCATGTGAGACATAGTTTCATGTCAATGGGAGTTCAACCTTATGTGTGGTGTGAGACTCAGTGTGTCTCATTATGTCTACCTAGAGATAGGTTTATCGACATTCATTGTGTACATCTATGGTATGCCCAAGTACATGCTTATGATGGTCAGTTACAACATGCCCTTTGATTAGTATAGATTTGAATGATTACTTCAATGCTTATTTAGAGCATGATGAAGATCTCAAGTAGAGAATTATGATGAAATTATTTTAAAGTTTGTTCATGAGGATAACCTTGATGTTGAGGCTATGTGATTAGCTCATGTGGAGAGCATGATGATACACTTGGTGTGGTAGAGTAGGATAGTTTTTATGATACACAATGTGTGGTAGAGTAAGAGAGATTCTATGATGCAAAACTAGGTACACTCTTTGTTGATAGAATCATTGATTTGGATGCTAAGGATTCAACAATAATGATGTCATTCTTGGATTCTCTTACATTCATATGATGGTGATGCTAGGACAATCTAGCCTTGATGATGGTGCTTTGGATACCTCGGATGCATGATTGATATGGTTAGATTATCCAAGATAACGTATGTTTTGTCAGCATTCACGAGTATGATGTATGAGTGATGCTTGAGACCATACATTAGAGCTTCCATTGGGCATTTTTACTTGGAATTGACAATTGTTCAATGATGACATGGGCAGATAGTGAGTGCAAGCCTTGTAGGAGCTTCTCTGGTTCCTTATTTATTCACATGGGATCTGTTGGAGATAGACGTCTGCGGAAGCACGCAAAAAACACAAGGAAGAAGAAGAAGCTTGGAGCACAAACACACAATACTGAATGTATTACTAGAGAATGTACAAAGATAAGTAGCCCATTAGGGCAATAGGCATATATACAAGCCAGGGGAAAAAAACCTCCTAAAGAGGGAAAAAAGTGCCTCGGCGGTCCTAGAGTGTTCACACACATCACTACCTAAATATATCAACAAATCCCCCCTGGGAGTGATGCGGTGAACAAGGAGCTGGCACTCATGTATAAGGAAATGTTCTCCTGCGTGGGCACATATGCCAAGCTGATCTCCCCAGCAGAGAACCTCTCCCTGACATAGTGATAATGCACCTCAATGTCCTTAGTGCGAGCATGGAACACAGGGTTCCTCGCAACTGCCAATGCGCTCTGACTGTCAATGAAGATGGTGGTGGCAGAAGACTGGCCAACACCCAAATCAACCATAAGGCGTCTGAGCCACACACACTCAAGAGCTGCTGTGAAAGCTTCCCTGTACTCAGCCTCACAACTGGAAGTGGCCACAGTAGGCTGCTTCTTGCTAAACCAAGATATACATGAGGTACCAAGCATGAAGCAAAAACCACTGGTGGACACACGAGTGTCATAGCAACCAGCCCAATCTGAGTCAGAAAAAGCATGCAAATCTGGCGGTAGTGATCCCCCCTTGGGATAAAACAACCTAAGTAGCTTAGTACCACTCAAGTAGCGAAAGATGCGCTTAACCGCTTTCCAATGCGTGACTCCTGGGCAATGCATAAACCTGCTCATCTGTGAGACAGCAAACTGAATATCTGGCCGAGTAATGCATAAGTAAATCAAGCATCCAACAGCCTGCTGATAGAGAACAGCATCAAATGCATCTCCAGCATCATGAAGACTCAATCGTAAACCTGTCTCCATAGGAGTGGCAATAGGCTTACAGTCTTCAAGGCCAAAACGCTGCAATAATGTGTCAATATATTTCGTTTGACACAAAGCCATTCCACCATCAACGTGCATAAACTGAATGCCCAAATAGTGATGCAAATGCCCCAAATCAGACATCTCAAATGAGGCATGCAAATCAGCCTTAAAATCAGCAATATGTGTCTCAATAGGACCAGTGAGCAGCATGTCATCAACATAGACAACAATGATCATAAGCACATCATTAGCACGTTTAACATATAAGGTGCTTTAAGTTGGACTGTTCTCAAAACCATATGCAATCAGATAGGCATGTATCTTCTCATACCAAGCACGTGGTGCTTGCTTTAAACCATATAATGCCATCTTTAACCTGCAAACCTGGTTTTCATGCCCTTTCTGCACAAAGCCACGGGGCTGAAAACCATACACTTCTTCATGCAAGTCACCATTCAGAAATGTTGTTTTAATGTCCAACTGATGTACATTCCAACCATGATGGGCTGCAAGTGCACAAATGCTCCGAACAGTAGTCATACGGCATGTAGGTGCAAAGGTCTCATCAAAATCAATGCCTCTTTCCTGTGCATAACCCTTTGCAACAAGCCTAGCCTTATACCTGTCAACTGTACCATCAGGTTTACGCTTTAGCTTGTATACCCACTTAGTGCCAATGCCCTTCTTGCCAGGAGGCAAGTCACATAAAGACCATGTACCATTCTTCATTATATATTCAGATTGCATAGCAGCCATCCAATTTTCTGAATTTTGTGCTTCATCAAAAGAAACAGGCTCATTCTCATCACAGAGACTAGATGCAGCCATAGCATAGCAATCTGATGCAAAGGAGGCACTATGAGAGCTTGAACGAGTACGATATGACAAAGGTGCATCTAATTTGCTGTCATGCAAAGTCTGCACCAGCCATTTTGGCATAGTTTTTGCCTGCTCAATATCAGCTCTCTCTCATCAACAAGTGCATCATGTAAATCTGCATCAGAAATGGAATGATCTGCATCATCATATGAAACCTGCAAAGGCTGAGAAGTTGCCTCATGAGGACCAGCACTAGCCTGTCCACCTATAAAAAGAGGCATCAAAGTATCATACATGTCTTTGGAGCTAACAGATGTCTCCTTAGTACATGAAAGCAATGGCTGAATAGAATCTTCCACAAAGACAACATCACGGCTAACCAGAATGCATTTAGTCTGTGGATGATACAGACGATAGCCTTTACTTTTAGAACTGTACCCAGCAAAAATACATTTTACTGCCTTATCATCCAATTTTCTGCAATGTTGTTCAGGCACTAATGCATATGCCAAACAACCAAAAACACGCAGATGAGCAACAGATGGCTTGCGGTCATGCCAAGCCTCATATGGAGTGATAGACTGCAACGCTTTAGTGGGACACCTGTTCAGTACATATGCTACACACATGACAGCCTCAAGCCAGAAACTATGTGGTAAAGCCTGACTTTTGACCATGCACCTCGCCATTTCCATGAGTGACCTGTTCTTTCGTTCAGCAACTCCATTCTGTTGAGGTGTATACGGCACTGTACATTGGTGTTTTATCCCATGTTCAGCCAGAAATGCATTAAAATCTGAAGACATATATTCCCCCCCTCGATCAGAACGAAGGGTGCCCATTTTACATGCTGACAGATTTTCAGCCAAAACCAAAAACTGTTTGAAGCATATGAACACTTCGGACTTTGCTTTGAGTGGATATACCCATGCATGCCTTGAAAAATCATCAATGAAAGTCACGAAGTAAAGGTAATTTCCAAAAGAGGGTGTCTGCATAGGACCACGGACATCACTATGTACAAGCTACAATTTCTGCGTAGCCCGAACTGAACCATCTTTTGGAAAGGACGAACGCTGCATTTTGCCTAAACTACAGCCTTCACAAACATGTTTTCCAGGAGCCTCAAGTTTGGGCAAAGAGGACACCATTTCAGATTTCTGCAGGCATAGCAAACTAGCAAAATTCAGATGACCAAAGCGTGCATGCCAAAGCTTTGCATCTGACATAGCCTGAGAATCATGAACTGCACATGTCGAATCATTCACAGATCTTTCATAGTCTATGAGCTTATACAACCCATGACATAAGATGCCAGAAGCAATAATCACATCACCATTTGAGAGATCATGGACTGTACACCTGTCATCAACGAATTTCACAACCAAGCCAATCTTGGCTAATGCAGAAACTGATAACAGGTTCTTTTTGATCCCTGGCACAAATAAAGCATCTGACAAAGTGAAAGAACTACCATCAACAGTAGTCAGAATGATCTTACCAACTCCCATAACAGGATAAGAGGAGTTATTGGCGCATGTGACAGTATTCCCTGTAGGGGCAGGCTCGAGTGAAGAGAAGAAACTGCGCTGCGAGGTAATATGTTTGGTCGCCCCACTGTCAAAGTACTGGACAAACATCTGAGTCTACTGTAGACACGCACTGATCATGAGAAGATGGGTCAAAACTACAGACAGTAGTAAACGCCCATTCTTCTTCCTGCACAAGATTTGCAGACTCTGTTTTTGGTGTAGAGGCCTCTGCAACAACCATTCCAGCCTCTTTCTTCTTTGCCTCTTTAGCAGCCAGTTTTGGATAGTTCTTTATAATATGATCATTTCCTTTACAGTACTTGCAGAACAATTTCTGCTTTTCTGATTTCTTCTCATCTTTATCCTGGTTCTTCAATTGTGCAGCATTTGCAGATTTCTGCTTACTAGTAGAAGAGCTCCATTTTTCTTTGCCCTTCTGACTAGCCAGGAAAGCTTGATCTACAACACGCATAATGGACCTGTTCTGCCTGGACTGATCTTCTTGCAACAGAACAGAGACTAATTCCTCAAATGACAAGGCATTCGGATTGCCTTTCATCATCAACCGAAGAGTAGAGGCAAAACTCTGATATGAATCAGGAAGACCATTCAGAACGGTCTGCACAAGTGAGCTATCTGGTATAACCTCATCAGCAGAAATCAATTGTTCCTTCAGGTCTTTGATCTTTGTAAGAAAACTTCCATAGAATCACCTTCATTCATGTGCTCACTCTCTAACTGTTTTCAGAGGTAAGCAACACGAGCCTCATTCCTAGCTTGGTACAAAGTGGTAAGTGTATCCCAAGCATCCTTTGCTGTTCTGCAAGAGCGAATGTGAGGAATAATGGCACGTTTGACAGACAAAGCTATCAATGCATGTGCCTGGGCATCTCTGCCATCCCAACGAATCTGCTCTGCAGTAGGTGCAACAGAAACAGCAGCACGAACAAGAATCTGTGGAATATCATCTTCGACACCATCTTCATCAGCTCCAGCACCTCCAGCACCTGTATTTGTAGTACCTGTAGTCGCAGGTGTAACAGGACGTCTTTCAACACCGTGCACAATGTTCCTCAGTCCTTTTGCAACCAGTACATGTCGCATCATATAAGCCCATAATGGGTAGTTGGTACCATCCAACTTATCCTCAACAGCCAACATACGAAATACATCACTGCTTTCAGCCATGGCCGGTGACTAAAATACCTTGATGCAGAAAATCGACTGTATCTCAAAAAGTTGAACGGAACTGCCCAGACGACACTACACAGTGAAGCTGTTTTGATCTCGGAAACACCCTGAGTATGCTCACCAAATTTTGTGCGAATTTGAGACTGCAAACGGAGGAGTGTCGACGGCGCCCTAGAAGAAGCGACGACCTGCTCTGATACCAATTGTTGGAGATAGACGTCTGCAGAAGCACGTGAACAGCACAAGGAAGAAGAAGAAGCTTGGAGCACAAACACACAATACTAAATGTATTACTAGAGAATGTACAAAGATAAGTTGCCCATTAGGGCAATAGGCGTATATACAAGCCGGGGGAAAAAAACCTCCTAAAGAGGGAAAAAAGTGCCCCGGCGGTCCTAGAGTGTTTACACACATCACTACCTAAATATATCAACAGGATCTTGAATCTTATCAATTTAAATCTACAGTGGTTCGAGATGCATGGAAACACCATGTTTAAGGAATTTTGCGTAAGTTGATTGGCATGGGTTGAGATGTAAACTCTTCTAGTACATTATTGTATGTGATGACAATGCACCATGATGGCTTCCCCTTTACAAGAGCTTCATGATGATACTCTCATAGTGCAAAACAAAGTTGTCGATGGCGAGCACGATGCTTTGCATAGACTTGTAGAAATGGACAAAAACTACACTGTAAATAGAGACCGGACCATAGATGCTCCAAGTTTTACAAATGTGATTGAACGTACAATCTGTGGCTGACCATGCCACTATCTTTTTTATTGAAGAAATTTTTTTGGCATACGTTTGACCTTTCACATGGAAATTGATGATAACAATCTCCTAATAAATGCCAATATGGCCAAACTAAACTATGGAAGAAGAAACAAGGAATGATAAAGGATATCTGAGTGTAAGTATACAAGCTATATCTCCCACCTATTTGATATGCAAAAGCAATGAGCATAGAAAACCACTTTGTAACCAAGTTCATCAAGGTGACCAACTGACATCAAACTACATGATAACTGAGGCACATGGTGTACATTGTGCGTAGTAAATTTTGAACCATCAGTGAATTGCACAAGCACATTTCCAATCCCAACAGCATCACACCGAACCTATATAGGAACTTGAATCGTCCAATCATAGATCTTTATAATGCTCCATCCTTGAAAGTCTCTTGTCTGTCCTTTGCTTTCCTTTAGCTTTGCTTCTTTGCTGATAGTGGTGGCCTTGGACATTTAAATAAACTTGTCCTTCCATGAATGCATGATTTTCTTTCAAGGTTTCTTCCAATTCTTTCCTCTATGATTGGTGGTGGTTGAGCCAAAGTAGATGTCCACACAGTGTGAGTTCTTTTGGCAGATGGTGTTGTTGCCACTTCTGCATAGTCTCTAGCTCTCTTGGATCCTCTCATTCTAGGCATAGAGCTTGTGCATGCTTCCTCTGTTGAAGTCATAACCCTTTTCTTTTTTGGAACTGAAGCTGATTTAACATATTTGGACATTTCAAATCTTGTGGGCATTGGCTGCAATTGATCATGAATCTTTAAGGCATGATAGATCAAAATCATCAATGCCATGCTTCCATTCAAAAACTTCTTTGTGTCTCATTGCTTCTTTGCTTTGAATAATCTTTCTTGAACATATGGAGGCAGATTGATATGATTCCCTACTTGTTTTATGCATGTAACAATAGCTGAACAACAATCTTCTGAGGGGTTGTGAATCTATTCATGTTTGGAAAACAGAAATGCTAATGTACCAGAAATACTTCTTCTTTGATATCAAAACGATTGATATCCGCAAATTTTCTCTTTGCTTTGTGATTTTCATCCTTCAAATCTATGGCTCCATCTTTAATCCACTAAAAGTATCTTTTAGAAGTTCATTTGTGAACTTGATTGTTCTAAGTCTTCCCTTCAAGTTCGTAACTTGTGCTTCTAGAATGAATCGTTTGTCATTTGCAATAGAACGTATTGCCACATGAATGTACAAAAGATAAGTGGTTTGTTAGGGTTATAGGCATTTATAAAAACCAGGGAAAAAGACCTCCTAAAGAGGGAAAAAGTGCCCCTTGGGCCTTAAGTTGTTCACGCACATCACTACCAAAATATATCAACATTCCTCTCATTGTTAATCTTTGAGGATATTTGAATCTTAAGATAGGTATCCCTCCAAACTAGCTCCATATTGTCATACATGTACACCCATAACAACTCCAAAAGAGAATTTTTTTCTTTTTTTCAAAGTACCTTTTCAATTTACTTTATGGATGCATTGAAAATTTCAATGGTTTTGTGTAGGTGTGAAATCCGTATGTATTTGATTATTTTAAGTGAGAATATGGCATGTATTTGTTTTTATTATATAGTTCTCATCCATGGAAACAAAGTATTGTATGAGTTGAAGCGAGAACCATGTGCTTGCTATAAAATGATACATGCCTATTTGTCAGCATATGGATTCTAAAAAAGTTTGACTAAAAGAACCTTGTATGTGAAGCATGTAAATGATATATTTTTGGTCTTTTTTAAAAGTTTTAACTTTACTAAAAGGTAAAAGAAAATATAAGCAAACGAACAAGAACCTATCATCCTTTCATGGGGGATCCACTCATTTTTATCGTGTTATATTTGATACAAAGATCATTAAGTGCTTAAATGGACAACACTCTTATTTTTTTTTTATTCTCTTTATTTTTTTTCTCTTTCCTTGGAGCCTCAAGGCCCACTCTAAAGAAGACTTTGTCGGAGGAGTGAAGGCATTTGTTTAGTATTAATCCTTCCAGAATTTTCATGTAGCTTCACTTTTGATTGCATTCCATAGGGCTATTGAACAGTCCACCACTTCATCAAGGAGAGCTTGTTGCCAAGTTTGCACCATAGGGGGAAAGCCAAGTACCTTATGGGCCATCACATTAGTCAAAATGCCTACATGAAGGATTTGTTGAATAAGCACTGCCTTGTTGTTCTTAATTAGTTAGTGCCACAACATAGAAATTTTTTGTTCCTAGTGGAGCCAAGACCAATTCAAACCCCAACTTTGATTAAGAATGACGAAGAGGTTTATTTCTCTTGGCCTCAGAATGTCACCTAGCTTGTTGTCATTGTTCCATGAAAAGCCTTTGATATGAAGAGGATGCTTTAATTGTAACAATCTTAGCTCCTCCCTTGCCCAAGCTTCAATTCTTCTTTGTATTATACACTAGTCTTCATAATCAATTTTGAGGTTACTACCCAAACCTTCATATCATTGATGCATTGACTATTGCCATAATTCCACAGATTCTTCTTATAATGAATGTCTTTACTATTTATTCATGTGGATCTAGAGACATGTTTGTCATAGCATGACACCCTAGATGGGCAACCAAATGGAATCATTTTGCCTAATCCCCGTTGAGATGGAAATGTTCCTTAAGATTGCTCCACACTTTTTATAAGGAGGAAATCAGATCGCAGCCCTTGTGGATAACCTTGTTCCAAGAGAAAAGGAGGGTATTGAGATCATGTTTTTCCCATTTTCAAGGGTAACATGCAAGAGAGAGATAGCAAAATTGGGTATGATCTCATCATGGGTGTGCAGATACCTGACTTCAACATATTTCTTGGTCAACTCTTCAATCAAGAATCCAACAACAACATGAAGGCAGGTAACTCTTTTGAAGGTAATTGTACAACTGCTCTTTATATAGATAAGAAGGAAAAGAAGAATAAAGGAAAGAGGGAAGATGATGTTAAAGAATTTTCCCAAGCTAATTATGTAGGAAAAATCAAATGGAAAGGAAAGAAGAAAGGAGCGAATCAATACAAGACTAAGGGCAAGAAGTTCAATATGGTGCCATCTGTAACAAGTCAAACCACATCGCTCAATGAAACCTAGGCATAAACAAGAAGTACAAACAAGAGATGATACTAAGCACAATGTGGAAAGGATAGGCAATGTCAAGGCATCCAATGGAAGTTCAAACATTTTGAGTAAGGTTCTCTATGTACCCATTATTACAAAAAACCTAATAAGTGTAGGCCAGATTGTAGAAAAAGACTTGCAGGTCGGGTTCAACCAGCATGGAGCTTATGTGGAGGGTCCATGCCAAGGCCTCAAAAAGATAGCCAAAGGTAATAAACATGGTAGAATCTTCACATTTGAAGTGGGAAAAACAAAAAATGTAGCTCTATACAATTTTGGATCATAAACCCTAAGTGATCTAGAAGTGTGGCATAAGAGGTTTGCTCATGCTAATTAGAGAATATCAAAAGATGTATGCAAGGATCAAAGTGTTCTAGGATTGCCAAACATCTTGAAACGATGTATGATCAATAGATGTGTGCTTTTCAGATTGGGTGTTGTATTTGAAGAACACAAGTCATGTTATGAAGAAGATAAGCAAAAGGTAAAGCTAACCTATGACCTTGATACAATTTTTCTTCAATTAGATAGTAAGCATGATGGACAAGTGTCAGAATCAAGAAGTGATTCATAAGAAGAACAAGAGGAGAAAGATAGAGAGTACAAACTCTGGTAATCAAGAGCGAAGGCCAAGATGCAGGAATGTGGAGAATGTTCTAAACATGCTCTTAGAGGATCAACAAGGGATAGAAGACAACCTAAAAGGAGTTGGAGTTAGACGTATACAAAAGCACACAAACAACACAAGGAAGAAGAAGAAGCTTGGAGCACAACACAGAATAATCAATGTATTACCACTAGAATGTACAAAGATAAGTAACCCGTTAGGGCTATAGGCATATATACAAGCCGGGCAAAAAAACCTCCTAAAGAGGGAAAAAAGTGCCCCGGAAATCCTAGCGTGTTCACACACATCACTACCTAAATATATCAACAAATCCCCCTTGGGAGTGATGCGATGAACAAGGATCTTGCACTCATGTATAAGGAAGTGCCAAGCTATGTGGAATCAATCCACAAAAGGAACTAAGCCCAAAGCTTTGCGGAAAGCTTCAAAGTTCTCCCTAGGCAGAGCCTTCGTGAAAAGGTCTGCAATGTTCTCCTGCATGGGCACATATGCCAAGCTGATCTCTCCAGCAGAGAACCTCTCCCTGACATAATGATAATGCACCTCAATGTGCTTAGTGCGAGCATGGAACACAAGGTTCCTTGAAACTTCAAATGCACTTTGACTATCAGTGAAGATGGTGGTGGCAGAAGATTGACCAACATCCAAATCAGCCATAAGGCATCATAGCCACACACACTCAACAGTCGATGTGCAAGATGCCCTATACTCAGCATCATAACTGGAAGTGGCCATAGTAGGCTACTTCTTGCTCAACCAAGATATACATGAGCTACCAAGCATGAAGCAAAAGCCACTAGTGGACATACGAGTGTCATAGCCACCAGCACAATCACTATCAAAAAAAGCATTCAAAGCATGTGGTAGTGATCCCCCCTTGGGATAAAACAACCCAACTAGTCGAGTATCACTCAAGTAGCAAGAGATGCACTTAACCACCTGCCAATGCTTGACACTTGGGCAATGCATAAACTTCCTAATCTGTGTGACAGCAAACTGAATATATGGCTAGGTAATGCATAAGTTAATCAAGCATCTAACAACCTACTGATAGAGAACATCATCAAATGCATCTCAAGCATCATGAAGACTCAATCGTAAACATGTCTCCATAGGACTGGTGATAGGCTTACAGTCTTCAAGGCCAAAAAACTCCGATAATGTGTAAATATATTTCATTTGACACAAAGCCATTCCACCATCAAGGTGCATAAACTGAATGCCCAAATAATGATGCAAATGCCCCAAATTAGACATCTGAAATGAGGCATGTAAATCAGCCTTGAAATCAACAATATGCTTCTCATGAGGACCAATGAGCAGCATGTCATCAACATACACCACAATGATGAGAACCACATCATTAGCACGCTTAACATATAAGGTGCTTATAGTTGGATTGTTCTCAAAACCATGTGCAATTAGATAGGCATGTATCTTTTCATACCAAGCACATGGTGCTTGCTTTAAACCATATAATGCCTTCTTTAACCTGCACACCTTGTTTTCATGCCCTTTTTGCACAAAGCCACTCGGCTGAAAAACATACACTTCTTCATGCAAATCACCATTCAAAAATGTTGTTTTAATCAATACTCATAAGAATTTCTAAGAGAGATTCAAGAAGAGAAATGGGCAAAAAAAGTGAAAATTCACCTCCCATTGAAATTGTGGATGATTGGTGTAGATCAAGCGTAAGCACCACCTCCTTTACTTGTCAATCCACAAAGATGTGAGGACTGGTATGAAGACCACGAGCAAGTGAAGGCACAAGTGTGTGAGTGAAAGCACACAAACATGCACACACATACACACACGCACACAAGGTAAGAGAAAAGAGAGGAACAATGGAAGGACTTTGATTACACAAGAGTTCTCTTACAAAAGCTCTATTCTCTAACCAGCTAACCCCCAAAAATGAGCTCTCTAGCTCTTTTTATAGTTTTTGAGTAGTTTTGGCCTTGTCCAGACCTAGTGTCCGACCTAGTTAAAAATTAGGTTCCAGGGCTTATTTGAGTGCTCAAACGAAGTCTAAAAATTATGAAAATTGGTAGGATGATACTTCTAATACTCCTCAAGCTCAAGGACTCCTCAACTTGAAAAAAATGGAGTTACAAAAATAGAAAATGGTATTTACAAAAACAGAAAAATAGTATAATGAAAATCACTATTTTTGTAGGGGATTCTTCTCAAAATTTGACATGTACTTCTTGGAGCTCCCTACCTGCTCCTTCTTCTTGTATGTCCACTTCTTTGATGCACTTCCATGCTTTGTGCTTGACCTTGAGTTCCAACACTCTCCCCCTCTCGAGTCTATTGTTCTTGACAGACCCTTGTTGTAATGGTTGCGCCAGGTAGTGCTTTGAGAGGTAGTGTCCTTTCCTTCTTACTTGGATTCTAGTCAGAGTGCGTCGTTGTGATTTGTCAAAAAGTGCTAATTGCTCAAAAGAGGTTTTCAAGGTTGAGTTGGAGCAACTGTTGGCTTCGAATTGCATCCTAGGTATTGATGTTGTCCCCGTGATGTCCTCTAGATTTTCCAAAGCTGATGTTCATAGTAGTCATGCCAGGGACTCATAACCCATAGTGAATGATGGGTAAGTGTGTTAGTGCATGGGTTGAAGAAAAGATGTGTCTTGTGCATGGCCTTGTAATGTGGCCCTATGCATGCGTACTTGGAACTGCATTGGAAGAAGTATGGTGCAAAAATTAGAGGTCTTGAGCTAAGTGCTCAAGGGTATGCTGACGAAGAGGTTTCCTAATCTATCATGGCTAAGGTGTTGCCAAAGAAAGGATTCTTACCATGGTGAATGATCGATTGATGTTCATCTCCTCGTGTTGTATACCTGACATTGTGATGAACCATTAGCTAGTCTTTGGATGTCGATGAATGTCCGTGTTGAGGGTCCACTGATGAAATTCTTGATTGCCGCATCTTGTCTCCTTGCTTCAAAGTAACATTTTCCAAATAGTGAGAATTGAATTTCTTTATATTCCTTGACAAACAACATTGGGTAACTACACCAAGCTTAGTTTCACATGTTCTGTTTAGCTCACCATAAGCAGGAGTCTTCTCATCCAGTATACATACAAGGATTTGTAGGGTACCAAAACTACCGCTTGTAGATATCTCCTTGGATGCTCTTGTACATATAGTAGTTAAGCATCTCTCAAGTTGTGGAACTTCAAGGTCTTCCCTCCACATGGTAAGGGGAAACAATAGTTGTGGATGTCGTGTTCATGCCAAGTGCTTGACATCTACCAGATAAGGCAGCAATAATATCATCTGCTAGTTGAGACACACTTCTGTCCAAACTGATAAATGCCCAGGAATCAACGGTTCCACCTTCAGCTAAGCATGACTCATTCATGTTCCATGAGCCAAACTTGGGAGCAAGTTCTTTCTCTCTCTTTTTTTTCTTCCCCTTTTTTTTTCCTTTCTCTCTCTCTCTCTCTCTCTCTCTCTCTCTCTCTCTCTCTCTCTCTCTCTCTTTTAAAGAGAGGAACAATGTCACAATTAAACAAGAAGACAAAGGTTAGTATCAAAAAATAGTTTACATGTGTCAATGTGCTCTTGTGCATGGGACTCTCAATTGTGTCTTTGCACGGCCATGTAATGTGGCCCTATATTAATGCATACTTTGGAAATGCATGACCTGAATGGTGCAAAAGACAGGGTTGTGCAAGGAGCACATGGTTGTCGCTCATCGAGGCTTTTGATGTTACTTGTGGATGTTGATGCCATCTTTGTTGGAGGTATCCCTTGGATCTCGAGATGACAACCGATCATTCCTCCTTATAGGGAGCCATTTGAGAACCATGTTCGGTTGCGTCGAGATCACCTTTGGCTTCTTCATCTCGGGATGGTTTCATAAATTTTGTATCACATGTGGTTGGTTCTTTGGATCTGCGGGGGCAACTAATGCTTTTGGCTTCCAAACCCATATCCATGATGATTGCCTTCTTATTTTTTCCGAAGAGGTGAGTTTATCTTCTTTTGGTCTCTGTGCTTGGTTCTTACCCTTTTCTCTCCTTGGCTTCTTTGTTGCGACTTTTTGCATGTGGGAGAGCATAGGTTGTGGTGTATGTAAGAGCTTCTTGGGAACCCATATTTGTAATTGTTCTTCTTGGATACTTTCTTAGGCACCCAAACTTGGTGGATACCTTGTGGTTGAGCTTGTCCTAGCTTCTGTGTTCGTCTTTGGGCCTGGTTGGCTTGCCTGGCTGGGAATTGTGGGGGCAAGGCTGGTGGTTGCTCTCCTTTGCGTACCCAAATATGCTTCATGCCCGGAACGGCTTTCTTGTTGAAGGGTGTCTTTCTATTTGCTATATCAGTTGTCTTGAATTGTTGCACTTGCTTCTGAGGTTGAACTATTGTGGATGCTTTACCCTTCGAAAAAGAAGGAGGGTCTGCTTGCCTTTGCAACTGTCCTTCCATGATTGAGTCCTTCTGGATCATAGAGCTTTTGACATATACAACATCTTGCTCGTGAAGATTAGTCTTAGAGGAACTAAGAGAGTGCATGGTGCCATGATTTGTGAGCATGCAGTTCTCTAATTCTAATGTAATGCATTTTTCATGTACCCAAACTTGAAGAAGTTGATTCTGAGGTTCAAGTCGACTGCTCTTGACCCAAGACAGGTGGTTTTGTAAGGTCCTCATCTTGGCATACTAGCATTTTGACTCTCATTGGAACATCTTGAAGATATATGGGAAGTTCTACCTCGCCCAAACAAGGGGTTTCCACACCTCCCAATCCTATGAGATAGGCTTCTATGGGATTGATGTTTAACTGCAAGTCTTGGCAATATGAGAGTCTAACTGCACTAGTTGTTGCACCTGAGTCAATCAATGCTTTCACACTGCTCGCACTCTTTCCTTGTCCTATCTCTATGGTCACAAAGGGACGTCGGTCAATTATTTGAGAAGTAGTTATGCTCGATTTTCGGCACATGTCCATGTGATATTTTGGGGCTTTTGAGTTGACATCTAGGCCTAGTCACCTTAAGTTATTTTGCCTTATGTGCTCTCTGGCCTCTGCATGTGCTTCTTCTCTAACCCTTAGCTCTTCTTCTTTTCTCTTCTTAGCAGTGTTGAGTCTCATTAGCATATCCTCTATAAGAGGTTCTTGATACAGCTTGACTCTACATCCACTAATATAGTTTGGAAAGATGTCACCTTCTAGAGTGGCCAACTAAACTGCACCACTCATGGAAATTCTATTAATGATCATGGTTCTGTATCCTCTTTTTTCCAACTTACGGGCATGCTACTTTAGTGTACAAACCAACACTAGATCTCCCTCTTTCAATCCTTTATCTTTAATGTGTGCATCGAAGTATGCCTTTTGCCTTTTCTTTGTAGCATAGATACCTGCTGCCGCTTGTAGCCTCATCTCACCTAAGCATTCTAAATCAAAGATCCTAGAGGACAACTCATGTCCATTCCACTCATGCTCTTTTACTACCTTTAATGTTGGGATTAGGAAATCTAATGGTAGCACAACATTCTATCCAAAGACCATCTGAAATGGGGTGGCATTGAGTACCGTTTTATAGGCAACCCGATAAGCCCACACAGCATGATGGAGTTGTTTGTCCCAATCAGAGCGTTTATTATTGACCAGTTTGGTCAATAGATTACATCAGATCTTATTTGTGCTCTCGGGTTGTCTGTTAGCTTGTGGATGATAGGGGGCAAACTTCTTATGTACCACCAAGAATTCTTGGAGCAGATTTTCAGTGACTTCATTCAAGAAGTGTGTACCTCTATCACTTACTAACTCTATCGGTAATCCATATCTCATGAACACATTCTCAAATAAGAACTTAGCTGTCGTTTGAGCATCATTCTTTGTCGTGGCTTTCACTTCTACCCACTTGGTAAGGTAATCTGTGGCTACAATAATGTACTCTGCATGGGAGTTTCTAGCTGGTGGGTTAATAGGACCTACAAAGTCTATGCCCCACTTTGAGAATGCACGTCCTCCCATCATTGGCCTCAAAGCATCTCATCTTTTCTAACCGGATATTGTGCATGTTGGCATGTGTCACATTTCTTCACATAGGTATGTGCATCCATATGAAGAGTGGGCCACCAAAGTCCTGAGAATAGATGTCCTTGATTACTCGATCAGGACCAAAGTGTCCACCTGCAACACCACTGTGTGCAGTTTCTAAGACTTTCAAATAGTTTGATTCATGAACGCACAATCTTAAGTATCCATCCTTGCCTCTTCGGTATAGGTTGTCTCCTACTAAGGCATCCATGCTTCTTCTTCTTGTTAGACTATCCTCTTTGGGTAATGTCCCTGATTTCATGAATTCCACCAATGGAGCACTCCAATCTAGAATTAACGACACTTGATAAAGGATTGCATGTTCCACTGGGGGTTTTTCCTGGCACACTCGACAATTCCTGTCATGTATTTCTTTGTCCATGCTAGACCAATATACTCCTAAATGTTTCAGATTCTGCAATGTTTGTTGTTTGGAATAGTGATTTCCTAGCAATCCTTCATGAGCTTGTTGCAACCAACTACTATGTTCATCGTCCTCAACACAACAAGCTAGTACACCCTCTGTATCTTGTTTGTACATGCTGCCTGCCAATATGTGATATTTTTGTGATTTTACAATTTCTTCTTGTGATGTTTTCACATTCTTATTTGCAGGTCCAAAGGTTAGGACTGGTACCAACTTATTTTCCCATTTAGGAACAACTTCTAAATTGAACAGATAAGCATTAGGTAGTTTATCAGACACTCCTTGTGGTGACTCTCCTGAAGTGATGCAAGAAAGGTGATCTGCCCTGAGGTGGGTTCTACCTTTCCTAACAACAACTTCAAAGTCATATTCCATTAGTAAGAGGAACCATCTTACTAAGCGTCCTGTATTGCAAGGTTTATTGACCAAATATAACAAAGCTTGATGATCAGTGAAAAACTTGAACTTGTTGGCCAATAAATAGTGCCTAAACTTCTTCACAGCATATACCATGCCTAAGTCCTCTCGCTCAGTGGTGGTATAGTTTCATTCAGCTGCAGTCAGCTGTCTGCTAGCGTATGCTATGGGTAAATCTAAATTTCCTTCACCTGTGGGTTGTGCTAGCACGCATCCTATGGCATGATTGGATGCATCCACATGGACATGGAATGGTTTATTCCAATCAAGAGGGATTAGTATTGTGTTGTGCACAAACATCTCTTCACCTCATTGAAGGAATTTTCACATTCGTCATTCCACTCAAAATTTGTCAACAAGGCATAAAGAGGCTTAGCTATGATTGCATACATGTGGATAAACCTACGGTAATATCCACAATGGCCCATAAAGGCTTGTACCTCTTTAACATTCCTTGGCCTTGGCAACTCCGCTATGGCTCGTACTTTATCTTCATCTGTTGATAATCCATTCTTAGAAACAATGTGACCTAAAATTTTACCTTGTTGTACCATGAATACACACTTTTTTGGGTTCAAACACACTCGATATTCTCTGCACTTGTTGAAGATATGTGTGAGCTCAGGGATGTGGTATCTTCTTTCTTGGGAATGGGCACATAAATCGTCCACATATACCTCTAAGCTCTTTCACAAGAACTCTTTGAAGACATGACACATGAGCCTTTGGAATGTTACAGGTGCATTGGTGAGGCCAAATGGCATCACACGAAACACAAAGACTCCCCACTCTGTGGCAAAAGCCGTTTTGTGTTGATCTTTTGGGGCGATGGCTACTTGGTTGTAACCTGAAAATCCATCAAGAAAGCTATAAACTTTGTTGCTTGCAACACGTTCCAATAGATGTTCAGTGATTGGAAGCGGATAACTATCTCTGATTGTAGCGGCATTAACTTTTTTAAGGTTAATACACACTGGTAACTTTCCATTCTTCTTGGGCACCACTACAATGGGGGACACCCATTCAATATGCTCAATCTCATAGATAAATCCAGCTTCAATCAGCCTGTCAATTTCTTCTTTTATCTTGGCTGCATAATTGTCATTATATGTGTAGGGCTTCTTTTTGGTGGGCTTGGCATCAACAGTCATGGGGATCGTATGAGAGCATATTCTTGGATCTACCCCCTTCAAGTCTCTATAGTTCCACACAAACACATCCCTATATTCCCTTAATAGAGCTATGAGCTCCATTTCTTCCCTTGCACTTAGGTCATCTCCTATATACGTGCATCTTTCTTCGTTCTCTTCAATGGTCACTACAATCTTCTTGGTCTTTTCTCTCTTAGGCATTCATACCAAAATTTTTCGGTCTTCAACTTCATATTTCTTGAAATTTTATGGTACTTCGAATAATGACTCCTCCTCTTCTTGTTTCACTACTTTTCTTTTCTTTTTCTTTTGACTACTCTCACTTCCATCCTTTGAATTTACCGTTTTAATACTTGTGAGAGGTTCTTCTTCTTTTTGGGTAAGCACTCCTACATCTTCTAGATAGTGCTGCGCTGAATTAAAGCAACTATCCATCATAATGGACTCTAGATCATCGTCATGCTCTTCTTCTTCTTCTTCTATGACATCACTAGGGTCACATTCTTCCAGTAGGGGCTGACACATGAACACTGAAATATCATAACCCTCCTCATCACAATGAGGTGTCCATTGTTCCTCATTGACTGCAATGTCCATGGTGAACAAGATTTCCACCCAACCGTGAGGCTCAAATTCCTCATCTGGAAATATCATCGGTGTATAGGTTGGGTCTTTAACTGGTCTATCTCCTAGGGGAGTTCCTTCTTCTATACTATTTTGCAATTGTCGTAGGAAGGGTCTTCCTAGGATCATCTCATAGACATTATTTTTTTCAAAGTCATACATAACAAAAGTGTGTTCAAACTCTACACCACAAGTGGTTAGAGTTATCCTTCTAGCAATCCTAGAGGTCTTTCAAAATGACGGTCTGCCATTTGAAGCTTCATTCTAGTTGGTCTTAATGTGGGTTTGCCCCATTGCTTCCACAAGGAGGTGGTCGCAATAGCAACACCAGCACCTGTATCTACGATCGCTTTGGTTGTTGTCACTCTAGCACAATGGTGAGTACCAACGTGAGAAGATTCATCTCATAATTGTCAATCCGTGGAGACGTGAGGACTAGTATGAAGACTATGAGCAAGTGAAGGCACAAGTGTGTGAGTGAGAAGCACACAAGCATGCACACACATACACACACACGCGCACACAAGGCAAGAACAAGGAGAGCAACAATGGAGTTCTTTGCATTAGTCAAAAAGTCTCTTACATACGCTCAATTCACAAGCAATCTAACCCAAAAATGAGCTCTCTAGCTCTTTTTATAGTTTTCTCACTAACTTTGGCCTTGTCTAGACCTAGTGTCCGGCCTAGCTAAAAATTAGGTTCTAGAGCCTATTTGAGGGCTGAAACAAAGTCTAAAAATTATGAAAATTGGTATGTAGCTAATTCTAATACTCCTCAAGCTCGAGGACTCCTCGGCTTGAACAAAATGGAGTCTATTCTACCAAAAACGGAATTTACAATGTTTGTGTAGTGATTAAAATCACTTGAGTTGTGAATGATCCATGGAAAAATGATCAGGCCTTGTTGCCGTATTGTGCATGACTGCTCTATTGTACTTGTATGCTCTTCATATGACCTTGTGTGCCAACATTCTCCCCCCTTCCTAGCGTCTGCCGCCCCTGACAGACCTCTGTTCTATCGGGTGGTCGATGTAGTATTGGATGACATTGGTGGCAAGTTCGTGTTCTCCTATCCTTAAGCCTCTTGCTAGATCAGCTTCCAATGCATCCCAATTTATTGCACCGGGCACCTCTGGTTGCGGTGTGGTGTAGTACTCAGAGTACATGGCTTGTTCATAAGCAAAGAGTTGGAGCAGGTGTGTTGGCTTAGGTGCAAACACTTCTGAGTGGTACTCCCAAAATCCGGATCGGAACATTTCTTCGAATGTCTGTTTATAGCATGCAGGGAGGTATTTGATGCGTGCATGCCAGGCATATGCTACCCTAATGTTGGGGGTGGTGCTCATGTCGTACACTAAATCGTAGTTTCCATTAGTAAACCCCGGTAGCCGTATCTGTGGGGCTGCCGCATTTCGAAAGGTTTTGAGGACTACCTGCATCATATCCAAAATCTTAAGCATCATTTGGGCCGCCACATCTGGCATGGGCTTCAATTGCAGCATCCAATGTCAAATTGTTCCCATCATGTACGCTACTGACGGTGGTCCCTGTGGTGGCGCAATGTATGGATAATTGAGCCATTCCTTGCATTGTGCGTTATTCTGGACCTTTATGTTGAATGCTTTCCATGAGCGGCATCGTGGAATAGGGCCATAGCATGGATTATAGAGGAGATGTAATGGCGCATTGTTCCAGGTGCGGAGCATTTCAGGATAGGTTTCAAGAAGTTTCTGCCGCCATGTTGGTTGACGGATCTTGCCTTTTTGCACCTCTGGAGGAAGGTCTTCGGGTTGAAATTGGGTTGCGAAGGAAGGTATCTTCCCTGTGACTCTCTATATTTCTGCGTTATAATCTGCTAAAATGATATAGTAAGGCCTGTATTGGAGTTCGGATGAGAGGATAAGGCATCTCGATGACAGGTTTTTGAATTGGATTGTAATACAGTCTCCTCTATGACTCTCATAGCCTGATTTTGCACGACTGTTCGCTCTTCATGTGGACTCCCAATTTCCTCCACTTGTCGTAGCCATGGGGGTCGTGGTGCTTCAAATATGTCCTGACCTTCTTCCGTTTGTTGACCTCCTGGGAAGGGTTGTGGGTCGTATTCTTCTTCAAATGTTTGTTCCACAGGAATTTGTACTATTTCTTCGTCGGTGGGAGCCTCTGGAGGGGAAGGTGGTCTCTCATATTGTAGTAGACGTGCTTGCAATTCGGTGACCTATTTCTGGAGATCTTTTAAGGCCTCTGAGTCTGTGAGAAGTGAAGCCGCGGAGGAGGTGGTTTGAGAGGCAGCTGTTGTTTCTTTTTGGTATTTCTACTTCAGTTGACCCAGTTCCTCTGACAGCTGGTCATGGGCTTCAAGTAGGATGGCATAGTCTTCCAAGATTATCTTGATATTATCAGGGGTCACAGCTTGAAATTTTGAGGGACTGATGGGTGCCCCAGGTGTGCTTTCGATAACTGCTTCTAGGTTTTCCTGATTTTGTAATTGCAGGCGTCGATTCTCTTCATGAGCGGCAGCAAGATGTCGCTTGAGTAGGGCCATATTTCGCTGAAGCTTTGAATTGCGTTCCAGCTGTGTCCGTAGATGACCTTCTACCACTTGTACTGCTTCCAGATCTGTGTTCTGTAATGGTACCTCCAATATGCTATGAGCCTCTTGTAGAGTATGGAATTGTGTATGGAAGCGAGCACTTTCCTCTTAGAGTGTAGCAAGGCGGTGTTGTAGTAGCTCCGAGTGCTCTTGCAGGCATTCATTCTGTTGTTGGAGCTCATTGTACTCTGTTCTTAACTGTGATATACATGTGAGCATGGTGTCCAATGTATTTCCTATGGATGATGGTGGGGTTTGTACAATGGAGGATGCATGGGGAGGGGATTGGGAAAGGGGAAGAGTGAATGATGTGTCTAATGGAGATGTGTGTGTCGGTGAAATTGGTGGGGGGGGAATGGGAGAAGGTGGAAGTGTGGGGGGTGGGGGAGGTGCCGTGGGTGGTGAAATGTCCATACTTTCAGGAGTGGATGCGAGTGTGGGTTCTACCATAGAATGGTAGGTGGTGTGTGTGTGAAAGTGGTGAATAGATGAGAAGTGGGGTTGGGAGCTGAAAATAAAGGGAATGGTTGAGACTTGGGTTGAAAAGTTCTAGCAAGGAAGGCATGGAGGGATTGGAGAAGTGGAGAGATGGGGGTTGGGGGTTGAGGTCGTAGAGGCGGGGAGGTCATGAAAGGTGGCGTGGTAGTAGGGAAACCCAAGAATATAGATCTAGAGTCAGGATGACCTATGGCTGAGGGTATGGGGGATGGTTGTCCTAGGGCAGGCTCTATGAGTGATTCGGTGGATTGTGTAGTGATGGTGGTAGCTTCGTAGATTGGGTTTTCATGGGTGGAGAATAGGGTTGAACTAGAGGTGGGAGTACGGAAGATGAAGGTTTGTTCGGTGGGTTGAGTGGTCGAGGTGATCTCCACGACTTCTGTTCTAGGAGGCGATGGTGGGGGTGTGGGTGGTAGTGGCTCAGTTGACTCTTCATGGATGATTGTATGCTCTTGGCTAGCGGTTTTTGCTGCTTGGGAGGTTGTCTCAATGGGTTCGGATGTAATAATCGGCCCTTCTGCCGTTGTAATGGGGATCTGGATGTTTTTACCTGATCGTGGTCGTGTTTGGAATCTTCATGGATCATATTAAACTGGAGATCTCCTAATGGTGGTCCGAACTGCTTCTACTACCCCATATGTTTCTGCCATTAATAAGAGACCTTCACTATATTCTGAGTCAACTCCTGCTTCTTCCAACAGCTCAGTCATGAGTACCCTACTGCTTTGTTCGATGAGCAGTTGTTGCGAGCGCACTCGTTCCATGATTTGATATAGCCTTCGGAGTTCTGCTGTATAAGCTGGGGCTTTAGTGGTCTCCTCTTCGTATGCTCCTTCTTCTTCTAGGTGTCCTTGTTGTTGACCTTGCTGATCATCACCCCAATGTACATGGCAACCTTCTGTGGATTTTCTCCTTCTTTGTGAAGATGTGCCTTGTTCTTCTATATTTGAATAAAACTCTACATCAGAGAGTTGTGTACTTTGTAAGAATGCTTCGAAGTCATGGGGATCCATCCCTTCAGCATCTCCAGTTGTAGCAAATTCAAATTTAGATGGAGCAAGAGGAGCCGAAGGGGCAGCTTGTGTTGTAGTTTCAGATCCAGACCTGGGTATTCTAATGGTAAAGGGAGGTACAGTGGCCTCCCCTCGTGGTGATACTTCAGGAGTAGTCAGAACTTCACGTGTCTGGACACAAGGGATCGAACCCCTCATGCGCTTGGATTGATGTGTGGACGTCTTGAGCTTCTTAAACATTTGTAATTGTGCGCAAGTTAAGGCACGTTCAATGGGTACATCGTATGCTAAGCACCGGTAGATAATGCGTGTGATTGCACAGCAACCGTTCACCACTAATTTCCTAGAAGACCTTTTATTTGCTTCATACAACTGCTCTATAATCCATACAGGAAGCTTAATTAGTAACGCACCTGTCTCTGCTAAGTAGAGAGCGAACCAAATTCTTTTGTGCAGTTGTGTGAAGCGGTCTTGACCAGGGAAAGCAAAATGTTGCATGCACATACGGAGAGGGATGGACACGTTTGGTGTGAGTGATGTCATGTCTTTAAGCTTCAGTAGTTTCTTATCCTTCATGTTAGTAGGAACGAGAGCATCCTTCTCAGAAGGTACATGTGTGCCGTGCATATTCAAAGCAGAGCTCACCAACTCCAAGGTAAGTTCAAACCTCTTTAACTTGTTGTTGCCCAGCAAGGAAGGAAGAACAAACGATCCTAGTTTGTCCTTTTCTGCATTAGCCTATAATGTTGAGACCAGATAGTAGCATCGGAGGAGGTCTGGTTTGGGTAATGGTGCCTCGAAGTACTCAACTAGCCTTGCACGTTGCCATATGGTCTGAAGATCCTATGTGTTTTGTAGAGTCTCAAACTCCTTGGAGAAGAATTGGAATCTGACCCAAGATCTGTCATACTCGCACTTAGACTCCCATATATACTTGGCCTCTCCTAATGGGCCTGGCATGCCATTGAACCAATGAGAATTGGCATGGACTCTTTCTGTGATCCCTGTGGGTGGATCCGGTACCGGGATCTGCTGAAGGTGTTGCAGCTCCACAGGTCGTTCAGTTGGTGGCACATCAACAGGTAGACTATCCACATCAATTCCTGCAGTAATTATTCCTGCCTGTGAGCTCGGACCTGTTGCTTCTGCCATGAGAGTGCTTGTAGTTGCTGATGCTTATCTGCTAGAAGAAGAGAGAGGCACATTAGCATTGCATTGGAAACAGGATGTTATGGTGTTCCCTCCACAATACCAACATGACATTCTGAGTGGTTAGAGGTTAGTGGGTGAAGTGTTCGTGATGTGCGTACATGTGGGTTAGTAGGTTAGGGTTCACTCTAGATGCATACTTTAGTTGTGCGATGTTCTCAGAATGCACCTACATCAGAGGGGAAGGATTTACAGAGGTGGGTCAGGGGGTTTGACATGGGGTTTAGGTCTCCAAACTTTGATGTTGGAATCATTGCTTTTATTGGCGATGATGTGTGAGGGTTTGCGGACTGGAGTGTGTTGGGTTTGGGACTTTTTGGGTACCCATTTCCAAACATTCTGAGGCGTGACCGAGAATGTGGTGGTGTGGAGTGTAGATTATTGCCTTTGGATGGGAGCCAATAGGACTCGTGAGTGTTGGTTTGATCTTGTGATTGGAGGTGAAGTTATTTGAGCTAGTAAGCAGGTCTTGGGCACCCATATTTGTCTAGCTTTTGGGATCGCCTTCATTGACTGCTTTGGAACCCAAATAGAAATGGTTTGTCTAGATTGATGTCTAGGGTACTCCTTCGCTGTAGTCCTCGACACTGTAGCTTGCTTGATGCCTCTTTGGAATCCTGTCTCCAAAGCCGAGGGTTGTTCACCTTTGTGTATCCAGATCTGCTTCATGCCATGGGGTATTCTGTATTGTACTAGTTGGTGTTCATTCTTCTTGGCCCTCGGGCTCCTCTATCTTGTACTTTCCAGCTTGCTTTCCTCGAATTCTCTTTGGAAAAGAAGGGAACTCCTTGTTGACTTCTGCACCTTCGTCATGAGTGGCAATCCTTTGCACCATAGAACTTTGGTCAAGAGTAGCATGGTTCATTTCAGGTGGACTCCTGGAAGGACCAGGATTCGGTGCCTCTTCTAGCGGCCTATGTGCTTGATTTTCTAATTCAATCGTGATGTGGTTTTGGCCTACCCATGCCTGAAGAAGTCCACTTCTTAGGTTGAGGCTGACTGCATGATCATAGATCCAGTCTTGGCCCAGGACAAGAGGTTCGGTAAGATCCTCGTCTTCACACACTAGCACTTTGACTGCCATTAGCACCTCTTGAATGTAGAGGGGAAGTTCCACCTCACCAATCCAAGGGGTTTCCACACCTCCCAATCCTATGAGATATGCCTCTATAGGATTGATTTGTAATTGCAGCTCTTGGCAGTAAGAAAGTCGAATTGCACTAGTGGCTGCCCCTGAGTCAATTAAAGCTCTCACTGTCCTTACACGCTCTCCTTGTCCTACTTCTAGGGTTACAAAAGGCCGTCGGTCGATTATTCTAAGGGAATGTCCACCTGAAGCCTCACACATGGCCATGGGATAGCCTAGAGATTTTTGAGTGTCAGGCATAGGCGGGTCTCTACCTTGTCTCCTCAATTTCATTCGTCGGATGCGTTCTAAAGCTTCTGCCTGTGCTTCTTCTCTAATTCGTTTCTCTTCTTCTTTACGTTTCTTGGCAGTGTTTAGTCGATTTAGCATCTCTTCAGTCAGGGGTTCTTGATATAACTTGACTCTGCATCCACTTATGTAACTTGGTAGAATATCACCCTCTAGAGTGGCTAGTTGAACTGCTCCACTTGTGGAGATTCTAATGATAATCATTGGCCCGTAACCTCTCTTCTCTAACTTCCGTGCATGTTGCTTCAAGGTGTAGACTAGGACTAGGTCTCCTGCTTTCAATCCCTTATCCTTGACGTGTGCATCGAAATATGCCTTTTGCCTCTTCTTGGCTGCATAAATTCCTGCTGCATCCCTCAATCGTGTTTCACCTAATCGTTCAAGATCAAAGATTCTAGAGGACAACTCATGGCCTATCCAATCATGCTCTTGTGCTACTTTCAAGGTTGGTTCCAATGGTAGCACTACATTCTGGCCGAAAACCATTTGAAAGGGCGTGGCTTGGAGTACTGTTTTATAGGCAACTCTGTATGCCCAAACAGCATGGTGTAGCTGTTTGTCCCAATCCGAGCGTTTGTTATTCACTAATTTGGTTAACACATTGCATAGAATCTTATTTGTGCTTTCGGCTTGTCCATTAGCTTGTGGGTGATAGGGGGCAGACTTCTTGTGTATCAACAAGAACTCTTGAAGAAGATTTTCAATGACTTCATTCAAGAAGTGAGTCCCTCTATCACTTACTAGCTCTATGGGTAGCCCGTATCGAGTGAACACATTCTCAAATAAGAATTTAGCGGTCGTTTGGGCATCATTCTTCGATGTGGCTTTCACTTCTATCCACTTGGTTAGATAATCCGTGGCCACAATGATATACTCAGCATGTGAACCCTTAGCTGGGGGATTAAGAGGACCAACAAAGTATATTCCCCACTTAGAAAATGCACGTCCACCCATCATAGGTTTCAGTGGCATCTCATCCTTGCGTATAGGATACTGAGTTCTCTAACAAACATCACACCGTTTCACATAGGTATGTGCATCCATGTGAAGGGTCGGCCACCAGAAGCCTGCAAATAGTATTGCCTTGATCACCCGATCTGGTCCAAAGTGTCCTCCTGCTACACCTTGGTGAGCAGTTTCCAAGATCTTGAGATATTCACTTTCATGGACACATAGTCTCAGGTAACCATCTTTACCACGCTTGTATAGATTATCACCAATGAGTGAGTAATCCTGGGCTTCTTGTTCTAAACTCCATTTTCCTAGCCAGAGTCATGTCTAGAGGGACTGTTTTCGTCCTCAGGAAGGATACTAGTGGTTCACTCCAATCTGGCACTATGGACACTTGATAAAGAGTGGCATGTTCCACAGGTGGTTTAGTGCAACAGATTGTGCATTCCTTGCACAACTTTTGGACATCAACCTCCATAGTAGGCCAATGCACTCCGAGTCTTCTTAGTGTCTGTAGGGTTCGTTATTTTGAGTAGTGTTGCTCTAATGCACCTACATGTGCTAATTGCAACCATTTAGCGTACTCATCCTCTTCCACACAACAAGCCAAGCTCCCTTGATCTGTGTGCTTGTACATACTACCTGCCATGATGTGATACTTTTGGGCTTTTACTACCTCTCTATCCTGTGTGTTTATTACTGGGTGGTTAGGCCCGTATGTCAATACTGGCACTAATGACTTAGCCCACTACGGCACCACTTCCAAATTAAACAAGTAAGCATCAGGAAGGTCATCTGACACTCCTTGTGGGGCTTCTCCCGATGTGAGCCTAGATAAATGATCTGCTCTCAAATGAGTCTTCCCTTTCCTTACCACAACCTCGAAATCATATTCCATTAGCAAGAGAAACCATCTTACTAATCTTCTTGTATTGCATGGCTTGTTTACAAGATATAGCAGTGCCTGATGGTCAGTAAAAAATTTAAACTTATTTGCAAGCAAATAATGTCTAAACTTTTTAACTGCATATACCATGCCTAATCCTTCTCTCTCCGTAGTGGTATAATTTCGTTCAGCTGCATTCAGTTGTCTACTAGCATAGGCAATTGGAAGGTCCATATTACCTTCATCGGTAGGCTGCGCGAGTACACACCCAATGGCATAATTGGATGCATCTACATGAACATGGAAAGGCTTATTCCAATCTGGTGTGGTCAAGATTGGTGTTGAACATAATCGTCGTTTAAGCTCATTGAAGGAATTCTCACATTCATTAGTCCACTCAAAGTTAGTCAAAAGTCCATACAGAGGCTTTGCAATGATGGCATACATGTGTATAAACCGTCGGTAATAACCACAATGCCCCATGAAAGCTTCTACTTCCTTGACATTCTTTGGCCTAGGTAATTCGGCTATGGCTCTCACTTTCTCTTCATCAGTGGATATGCCATTCTTTGACACTATGTGTCCTAGAATCTTGCCTTGCCTGACCATAAAAACGCACTTTTCTGGGTTCAGGCAGACTTGATATTCTCTACATTTGTCAAAAATTTGTCTAAGTTCAGGAATATGGGTTTGCCTAATGTTGGAATGAGCACAGAGATCATCAACATAGACTTCTAAGTTCTTCCTCAACAACTCTTTAAATACATGACACATCAATCTCTAAAATGTAGCAGGAGCATTGGTAAGACCAAATGGCATTACTCTAAAGGCAAATATGCCCCACTCTGTGGCAAAAGCCGTCTTATGCTGATCCTCTGGAGCAATGTCTACTTGATTGTAGCCCGAGAACCCATCTAGGAAGCTATACACTTCCTTGCCTGCTATGTGTCTTTTTGCATATTTTGCAGCCTCTGTGCAAAGTATCGTGTGCGGCATGAGGAGCTCAATTTTCTACTATGAGGATATCATCGTCGATCTTTCGAGAAGGAGAGTGCATTGTGGTGCATCGCCATCAAAATACTTCACTCGTATCAGAGCATTTTGACACAAAAGTTTTGTTTCTTTTATGCTTTTGGCTAAGGTGGTGACCAAGGCATAGACCTTGGCATACCTTCTCATCTGAGTCACCAAATTCATCATTGGCACCATTGGCTATGCGTGAGGGAGGATCTCAATGATCAAGGATGATGGAGGTTCCCTGTACTTCCCAAGAGGTCACCCATCCCAGTACTATTCCCCCAAAGCTCACTTAACCGTGGAAATCTCTTGCCACTAAGCCACACTCTTTTGATGCTTGAAGAAGGGGAAAGACTAAGGTTCACATTATCTTCAACAAGTTTTGTGCCCTAAAAGCTTCATTCTTTGCTTTCAAAGTCTATTTTTCAAGCATTTTTGGGGTGCCTTTTGGAGCCATTTTGGAGTACTTTTGTGCATAATTCACTTCATAGAGGTCCAAGAAGATCAAGAAGAGTGTTCTTTGTACTTATTTGACAATGAATGTTCACCTTTTGGGGCTTTGCTTTCAGCCACACTAGTTAATCAATAGGTTTCTTGAAAGGTTTTAGTTGTGGTCGGAGCAGCCACCATGTCTATGCAGGTTTTTGAGCGTAACAAACAGAGTTGAGAGACACTTGAAGGTGTTGTTGGCCAATGGTTGGGCAGTGAATTCAGCCTTTTAGTTCCATTTTACTACATATATTGAGCACATACACACTATGTATGCTTCTATGGTTATCGCTTATGTACGTCCATGTGGTCATTGATATAGTGGTTACATTTTTGCATAAAGCCTTTTATGTTTGATAAAAAGGGTTGGGGTGAGGTTTTCTTAGCTCGAAGACACCTAGATACCGAGGTCTCTTTGGTGATGCAGGTGGAAGACTTACTAGCCTTGCCATAGGAGATGTATGATACTTGTTCATAGGTGCTCGATAAGCCTAGATGGCTTCTTTTGGGTAACTAGTTATACACAGTGGAGTCAGTGATTCACTATGCAGGCAAACATGTCAATACTTGTAGTTTTATGCGATTTTGAAACTAGTCATATGCTCATTTTGCAGAGGATACTATGGCAATTTTTTTCCAAACTTTTGGTTTTGTCAATTATATTGTGGTCAATTTACTCCTTGATACACATTGGTGTGATCATATTTATTCTCACATAATCCTTTTGGTTGGTCATTATTGTTCATTAATTCATTTTTTTGGGAAGACTATTGAATTCTCTTCTAGAATCTAACACTTGGTCATCCTTCTTTGAGCCTTAGTGCTATTTGGACTCTTCTATCTTGATTGTCATTCTATTCAATTCTCTACCATTATGGCATCAGAGGTCTTAGGCACATCTGGTTGATCAAGTTCTGGTGCTAGTGTTCCAAGGAGGAGCTATAACTTGCAGGGTAAAGATCATTTTGAGATCCAAAATTTTATGGCATAAAATTTTCTCTATGGAAGAATCGGATTAAAGATGTGTTGATTCAGAGGAGGCAATGGAAGCCAGTAAATGGAATCTCAAAGAAGCCTGTTGACATGGATGAAGATGACTGTGATGATGTAGATGAAATGACCATGTCTACCATTCAATTGCACCTGGTAGATAATGTTTACTTTACAGTGTCATGTTGTGAAAGTGCTAAGGAACTTTGGAAGAAGTTATGCAATACATATGAAAAAGAGACGCCATCAAATAAAGTGTATTTAATGAGTAAATTATATGACCTTTGCATGAAGGACACAGATAGTGTTGATGCTCATCTAAATGAGTTTGATGCTATATTTTCCCAGTCATAGGCTCAATCCATATGGATAATGAAATGAAAGAAGTCTTGTTATTATGCACCTTGCCATCATCATGGGATACATTTTGCACAGCTATTAGCAATAGTGCACTTGGTGGTAAACTTGTCTATGATGACATATGTGGAGCACTCTTGAGTGAGGAGATTCTTAGAAAATATATGGTTGGCACTTAGAGTGGAGATGCATATAATGTTCATGATTCTTACCAAGGAAAGAATTAGCAACGTGGTAGGAGCAAGAACAAGGTAAAGAATGGTCAATGAAATAAGAGTAGAAGTAAATCAAGGAAGATGGATATCGAATGTCATTATTGTCATAAGAAAGGACACATGAAAAAAATTTTGTTATGCATTAAAGAATGCTAAAGGTAAATGACATAATGTTGATGGGCATGTTAAATAGCTACCTGCACCATCTACTTTGACTACAAATATTGAAGAAATTAATGATATATCTGATGATGCTGATGTGTTGATACTCGATAGCATTGTGCCAACTGAGGCTCTTATGGCTGATTCTCTTTCCCATATGTGGATGCTAGATTCTCATGCTTCTTTCCATGTGACACTACATAGAGAATGGTTCTCTAATTATGTAGCAAAGGCTCTTTGTACCGTGAAACTTCGTGACTCTTACCAGTGTGACATTGTGGGGATTGGAGATGTGGTTGTGCAATTCATTGATGTTTCAAAATTTACTATGCATAATGTATGCCATGTACCTCAATTATCACATATTTTGATGTTAGTTGATCAACTTGATGACCTTGGTTACAAGGTGGTCTTCTATGCTCAGTCCTTTCGCATATCAAAGGGCAATATGGTTATTGAAAAATGATGCAAAGTTGGCTCACTTTATCCTTTATTTGTATCACAAAAAGGACACTTGTTAGATGTTACTGAACAACCTATGCCTTGTATTTGGCATGCCCATTTGGGCCATATATCATGTAGTGGAATGGAAAATCTTTCTCGTTTTGGCTACTTACCTTTCTTATCTTTCTTTGATTTTTCATTTTGTGAACATTGTCAATATGGAAAGCAAACTAGGAATGTGCACAAGATGCACATTGAATCTTCAATTTAGCTTTTAGATCTTGTTCATATAGATGTATGTGGTCCTATGCCCATAAGGTCATTAGGTGGTTCTCTTTATTTTGTCACTTTCATAGATGATGTTAGAAAAGTTTGGATATATCGTATCACAGCAAAGGATGAGGTATTCACTACTTTTACAAAAGGGCTTGCTTGAGTTGATACTGAAAAAAGGAACTAAGCTTAAGGCTTTACACTCAGATAACAAGAGTGAGTATAGCTCACATGAATTCATCCTTTTTTATAAGTCTAGAGGAATTCATAGAAAGTTTACAGCTCCTTATACCCCAATATAGAATGGTATAGCTGAACGTTTGAATAGAACTATTCATATAGAGTAATTTCTATGCTCCATCATGTAAACCGTTCACAAGGCTTTTGGGCAGTATCGACTACAATTCATGTGATTAACCTTTCACCTAGTACTACCAAAGGTCTAAAAGTGGCACAAGAGTTATGGACAGGGAAGCCACCATATTATGATCATCTTCGAGTTTTTGGGTGTGAAGCATATGTTCTTATACCCAAGAATCTTAGACAAAAGTTGGACCATAAGTATGCATTTTTCTTGGATATGGTCAAGAAGGACAATTTGGATATCGTTTATAGGATTCTGAAACACGATTAGTCATCAGAAGTAGTGATGTCATTTTCAATGAGTCTAAGATGCATAAACAGCCCATTAAGGAGGTTGAAGTGAGAAGAGTAGTGTTTGAGGATAATATTCCTCTAGTTAGCATGCATAAAAATGTTTCACATAGGGATGTTCAAGAGAATGTCCGATCAGATCAGTTTGCAAATGTTCCTGTTTAGCAATCATTGAGATGCTCTACACATGTCTCACATCCACCTGATAGATATGTTCCAGGTTTGGATTTTTCTATGCTAACAGATGCTTGTGAGCCTTCTTGCTACAAAGAGGCTGTGCCAACGGATCATGTCAGTGGGAGTGTGCCATGAAGAGTGAGTTGGATTCTATTCACAAGAATGGTACTTGGGATTTAGTACGTTTGCCAAAGAGTAGGAAAGCTTAACCATGCAAATGGGTATATAAGCTAAAATTCACATCAGATAGTGCTTCTCCAAAGCATAAAGGGTGACTTGTTGCAAAGGGTTTTAAGCAACAATATGGTGTCGATTTCGAAGAAATCTTCTCTTCAGTGGTCAAGATGACTACCCTACACATGTTGCTTGGATTCATTGCAATGGAGGACTTAGAGCTAGTCCAAATGGATGTGAAAACTACTTTCTTTCATGGAGATTATAGATGAGATCTATATGGAACATCTAGAGGGTTATGTTTGTAAGCTCTTATATGGACTTAAACAGTACCCTAGACAATGGTACCAAAAGTTTGATGCTTTTATGAAGTGTCAAAGCTATTCTCAAATCAATGAGGATCATTGTCTCTACACAAAGAGATGCTCATATGGCATCTTGATATGCTTGATACTTTATGTCAATGATATGTTGATTGCTAGGAAGTCCTCTTATGACTTTTCAATTCTTAAAAACAAGTTGAGTGAGACATTTGATATGAAGGATTGGGGAATTCCAAACATATTCTTGGCATGCGAATTACCCGTGCTAGGAGTAAAAGATGCATATACTTGTCTCAAGTGAGAACATATCCAAAGTACTTCACAAGTTCAATATGCAGGGTGGAAAGGCATTGAGTACACCTTTACCCACATATGTGAAATTGAGCAAGGATGATTGCCCCAAATCAAATGAGGAAAAGGAATTCATGACCAAAACTCCTTATCACTCTACTGTGGGTAATCTCATGTATGTTATGGTACCTAGGAGACCAAACATTGCATTTGTAGTGGGATTTGTGAGCAGATATATTTCTAATACTGGCAAGCAACATTGGAAGCGATCAAGATGATTTTGAGATATCTAAGTGGCACTAAGGACAAGTGTCTATGCTTAGGCAAAGGAAAGCATCCATTATTGGTTACGCAAATTTTGACTATGTTGGTTGTGTATACAATCATAAGTCTACATCCGGGTATATTTTTCACTTGGCTGGAGGTGCTATATCTTGGAGATCTCATCTTCAAGAATGTACAGTTGTTTCCACAACAGACGCACCGTATGTTGCAGCAAGTTAGTCATTTAAAGAAGCATTGTGGCTTTCTCATCCTACTTGTGATATGGGTCCACCTCAGCATGTACCTCATTTGCTCATTGATAGTCAAAGTGTCATTACTTTGGTTAAGAATCCAGTCTATCATGCAAAGACCAAGCACATTGAGGTGAAGGTATCACTTCATTAGAGATTTCTTAGCCACTAAGCACATTATTCTTGAGAAGGTTCATACTCGAGATAATGTTGTAGATGCTTTGACTAAAGCTCTACCATAGGATATCTTTTGACATTGTTGTCACTAGATGGGGGTTACTTGATTCATGATCTTACACATTCACTTGTATACTGTGTAACATGCCCATCATGTGGGAGGTATAGTTTGTATACTTACACTCAGGTATTCTTTTATCATTATCCGTTTTTCTCCAATAGTTACTTTGGCCATATTGGCCTTTAGTGTGAGATTGTTACCCTTAGTGTCCATGTGAAAGGCCAAATGGCCACTAGACACTTTTGTTCTTTAATAGAACATATAGTGGCCTGTTCAACCACAGATTGTAAGTTCAACCGCATTTGTAACACCTAAAAAGTCTCTATTTGTGGTCCCTATGTACTCTGTTTTTTCTGCATATTTTGAAGCCTTTGTGTGGAGTACCGTGTGCGGCATGACAAGCTCAGTTTTTTACTCTGACGATATCATCGTGGAGCTCTCTAGGAGGAGTGGTGCATCGCCATCAAAATACTTCATGGCATTGGCAAGATTGAGTATACATGTGGCCAACCCCTCCTTATATAGGTTTTCAAGGGTAGTTCATCAATGGAAGTTACAAATTGATGATATCATCAATTCAAAACAAGACCTCCATGTATCAAAATCAAGCAAATAGTGAAGTATTTCAATCGTGATGCACCACAGTGTGCTCTCCTTCTCGACATCTTCGGGATGATATCTTCGGAGTAGAAAACCGAGCTCCACACACTGCACATAGTACTCCACACAAAGGTTACAGAATATGCAAAAAAACACAGTACACAAGGAGCACAAAGACATACTTCTTAGGTGTTACAAATGCGATCAAACTTATAGTTTGTGGCTAACCAGGCAACTATATGTTTTATTAGAGAACATATACAAAAGTTTCTGGCGGCCATTTGGCCTTTCATATGGACACTAACAGTAACAATCTCCCACTAAAGGCCAATATGGCCAAAGTAACTATGGGAGAAAAATGAAGAATGATAAAGAATACCTTAGTGTAATTATACAAACTGGATGAAGAATGATAAAGAATACACGAGTGTAAGTATATGAAGTATACCTCCCACCTAATGGGCATGTTACACAATATACAAGTGATTGTGTAAGATCATGAATCCCATCAAGTGACAACAATGTCGAAAGCTATCTTGTGGTAGAGCTTTAGTCAAAGCATCTACTTTTAGATATGCTCAATACTCCACCCTCATGTGACCACAAATGATCCATGGTGCTCTAAGTTGTAAGGCCCCCATTATGAGGAGAAGCCATTATGAGAGCCCGGACATTTGTGGAACCCTAACTTCCAAGTTAGATGAGGTCTATGTGTGACCATTGATGGTTCTAGATTGTCTTTGTGAGCCTAGCCATTAGGTTAGGTAGGGCATAAACTTCCAGGCCATTGGGTTGCCATTTAAGGTGAAAATAAAGGCCCTGTGGCATCGTGTGGTTTCCCCATAGAAACTTAATGGGGGGAGTGCAGAGGGGGCCTATCCCCCGGCTCGTAAGGCCAAGATGATAGGACTTCTAGTCGTGGAGATATTGTCGGATCGTATATTTTACCGACTATTTTGTATCTCCCGACTACATTTATCTATACCAAACCGCCTTGTAAAATCTATATAAGCACGACCCAAGTTGAGTTTTACATAGCATTGCGCACTAGTGAGCCCTTCATCTAGAGTCTGTCTAGATCCTCATCTAAGCTCCACATTGGGAGTGCACGAGTGGACAACACCATCATTGTAACTTCATTATGCTCGGCAATCTGAGAATTTGAGTTCTCTATCTCTTAGTCTGCGTCTATCTTTGTCTATGTTTTTTTATCTCAACTCTGTCTACAGGTCTATCACGCTGTGCTATTGTTTTCTTACATCTACAACATTATCTCGAGTATGAACCTTCTCAAGAATAATGTACTTTGTGGCTAAGCAATCTCTAATGAAGTGATACCTCACCTCAATGTGCTTGGTCTTTACATAATAGACTAGATTCATAGCCAAAGCAACGGCACTCTGACTATCAATGAGCAAAGGAGGTACATGTTGAGGTAGACGCATATCACAAGCAAGATGAGAAATCCACAATGCTTCCTTACATGTGTCACTTGCTTCAACATACTCTACTTCTGTGGAGTAAACAGATGTACATTCTTGAAGGCGAGATCTCCGAGAGATAGCACCTCCAACAAAATGAAAACTATACCCCTATGTAGACTTATGATTGTCTACACAACTTGCATAGTCTGAATCTCTATAACCAATGGATGCTTTTCCTCTATCTAAGCATAGATACTTGTCCTTAGTTCCACTCAAATATCTCAAAATCATCTTGACAACTTCCCAATGTTGCTTGCTAGGATTAGACATATATCTACTCACAACTCCCACTGCAAATGCAATGTCTAGTCTCATAGCTGCCACAACATACATGAGACTACCAATAGAAGACTAAAAGGAACTTCGGTCATGAATTTATTTTCCTCATCTGATTTGGGGTAATCATCCTTGCTCAATTTCACATATGTGGGTAAAGGTGTACTCAATGCCTTTCCACCCTGCATATTGAACCTGTGAAGTACTTTGGATATGTACTTGAGATAAGTATATGCATCTTTTACTCCTATCACGAGTAATGTGCTTGTCAAGAATATGTTTGGCATTCCCCAAATCCTTCATATCAAATGTCTAACTGAACTTCTTTTTGAGAATTGACAAGTCATAAGAGGACTTCCAAACAATCAACATATCATCTACATAAAGTATCAAGCATATAAAGATGCCATCTGAGCATCTCTTTGTGTAGAGACAATGATCCTCATTGCTTTGAGAATAGCCTTGAGACTTCATAAAAGCATCAAGCTTTTGGTACCATTGTCTAGGGGATTTTTTAAGTCCATATAAGCTCTTCTCGAGCTTACAAATTATTCTTTCTTTGCCAGGAACTACATAACCCTCTGGTTGTTCCATATAGATCTCATTTGTAAGATCTCCATGCAAGAAAGCAGTTTTCACATCCACTTGGACTAGCTCTAAGTCCTCCATTGCAACAAATCCAAGCAACATGCACAGGGTAGTCATCTTGACCATTGGAGAGAAAATTTCCTCGATATCAACACCATGTTGTTGCTTAAAACCCTTTGCCACAATTCGTCCTTTATACTTTGGAGAAGCACTATCTGATGTGAACTTTAGCTTATATACCCATTTACATGGTAAAGCTTTCCTACCCTTTGGCAAGGTACTAAATCACAAGTACCATTCTTGTGAATAGAATCCAACTCACTCTTCATGGCATGCTCCAACTTGACATGATCCATTGTCTGCATAGCCTCTTTGTAGCAAGAATGCTCACCAGCATTTGTTAGCATAACAAAATCCAAACCTGGAACATATCTATCAGGTGGATGTGAGACATGTGTAGAGCGTCTCAATGGTTGGTGAACAGGAACATTTGCAAGATGATCTGATCAAACATTCTCTTGAACATCCCTATGTGTAGCATTTCTATGCATGCTAACTGGAGGACTAGTATCCTCAAACACCACTCTTCTCACTTCAATCTCGTTAATGGGATGTTTATGCATCTTAAACTCATTGAAAATGACATCACTATTTTTTATCATTGATCATGTTTCAAGATCCCATAAGTGATATCCACATTGTCGTTCTCGACCATATCCAAGAAAAATGCATTTCTTCGACTTATGGTCCAACTTTTGTCTATGAACATATGCTTCGCACACAAAAACTTCAAGATGATCATAATATGGTGGCTTCCCTATCCATAACTCTTGTGCCACTTTCACACCTTGGGCAGTACTAGGTGAAAGGTTAATCACGTGAACTAGAGTCAATATTGCTTTTTCCAAAAAGCCTTGTGAAAGTTTTGCATGATGCAGCATAGAAACTACTCTATCTTGAATAGTTCTATTCATCCTTTCAGCTATACCATTTAGTACTAGGGTATAAGGAGTTGTAGGCTCTCTACAAGTTCCTCTACATTGATAGAAAAGGCTGAATTCATGTGAGGTATACTCACCCCCATTATCTGAATGTAAAGTCTTAAGCTTAGTTCTTTTTTTAGTCTCATCTAAAGAAAGCCATTTTCTAAAAGTAGGGAATATCACATCCTTTGCTTTGATAGGATATACCCAGAATTTTCTAGTAGTATCATCTATAAAAGTGACAAAGTAAAGAGAACCACCTAATGACGTTGTGGGCATAGGACCACTCACATCTGTATGAACGAGATCTAAAGGCTGAATTGAAGAGTCGATGTGCATGCACATTCCTAGTCTGCTTTCCATACTGACAATGCTCACAAAACAAAAAATCAAAGAAAGATAACACAAGTAAGTAGGCAAAACTAGAAAGATTTTCCATCCACTGCATGATATATGGCCCAAACAGCCATGCCAAATACAATTCATAGAGTGTTCAATAACAACTAGCAATTGTTCTTTCTATGATACAGATAAAGGATAAAGTGAGCCAATTTTTCTTTTTAGCAAAGGCGATCGTCTATATCATCGACAAACGAAACGCATTTTGGTTAGCCGTGATGTTACTTTTGTGGAAGATGTTATTCAGCCATTACTTTCATGTACTAAGGAGACATATGTTAGCTCCAAAGATGTGTATGATACTTTGCTGCCTCTTTTTACAGGTGGATAGTCTAGTGTTAGTCCTAATGAGGCAACTTCTCAACCTTTACAGGTTTCATGTCATGATGGACATCACTCCATCTTTAATGCATATCACTCCATTTATTATGCAGATTTACATGACACACTTGTTGATGAGAGAGCTAATATTGAGGAGGCAAAAACTATGCCAAAATGGTTGGTGCAAACTTTGCATGAAACTAAATTAGATGCACCTCTATCATACTTGTTTTGGATCTCATAAGGCTTTTTTTGCATCAAATTGCTATTATATGGCTTCCTCTAGCCTTTGTGATGAGAATGAGCCTATTTTGTTTGATGAAGCACAAAATACAAAAAATTGGATGGCTGCTATGCAATCTGAATATGATGTTGTAATGAAGAATGGTGCCTTATCTTTATGTGACTTGCTTCTTGGCAAGAAGGCCATTGGCACTAAGTGGTTATACAAGCTGAAACATAAGCTTGATGGAACAATTGACAGGTATAAGGCTAGGCTTGTTGCAAAGGGTTATGCTCAGGAAAGAGGCATTGATTTTGATGAGACATTTGCTCCTACTTGTCGAATGACTATTGTTCATAGCATATGTGCACTTGCATCTCATCATGGTTGGAATATGCATTAGTTGGACATTAAAACTACATGGTAACTTGCATGAAGAAGTGTACCTTTGGACTTCTACAGAAAGGGCATGAAAACCAAGTGTGCGGGTTGAAAAAGGCATTAGATTTTTTGAAGCAAGCACCACGTGCTTGGTATGAAAAGGTATATGCTATCTGATTGCACCTACTTTTGAGAGTAGTCCAATTGAGAGCACGTTATATGTTAAGCGTGCAAATGATGTGCTTTTGATCATTGTTGTGTATGTTGATGACTTGCTGCTCACTAGTTCTCATGAGAAGCATATTGCTGATTTTAAGGCTCATCTGCATGCCTCTTTTGAGATGTGAGATTTGGGGCATTTGCATCTTCATTTGGGCATTCAGTTTATGCAAGTTGATGGCGGAATTGTTGATATATTTAGGTAGTGATGTGTGTGAACACTCTAGGACCGCCAGGGCACTTTTTTCCCTCTTTAGGAGGTTTTTTTCCCCCGGCTTGTATATACGCCTATTGCCCTAATGGGCTACTTATCTTTGTACATTCTCTAGTAATACATTTAGTATTGTGTGTTTGTGCTCCAAGCTTCTTCTTCTTCCTTGTGCTATTCACGTGCTTCCGCAGACGTCTATCTCCAAGAACTGGTATCAGAGCAGCTCGTCGCTTCTTCTAGGGCGTCGTTGACACTCCTCCGTTTGCAGTCTCAGATTCGCACGAAATCTGAGCTCGTTTCGGCCTTCGAACGCACTATCGCAGCGCTTGTGCAGGCTATTTCGTCCTTTTGTGCCAAAGGTATATACCAGTTTCTGTTCGCCAGTTTAAGCGTCTCGAAGTCTGCTACACGTCTAGCAGAACTCGTCTGGGCAGTTCCGTTCAACTTTTTGAGATACAGTCAATTTTCTGCATCAAGGTATTTTAGTCACCGGCCATGGCTGAAAGCAGTGATGTATTCCGTATGTTGGCTGTTGAGGATAAGTTGGATGGTACCAACTACCCATTATGGGCTTATATGATGCGACATGTACTGGTTGCAAAAGGATTGTGGAACATTGTGCAGGGTGCTGAAAGACGTCCTGTTACACCTCTAACGACAGGTACTGCAAATACAGGTGTTGGAGCTGATGAAGATGGTGTCAAATATGATATTCCACAGATTCCTGTTCGTGCTGCTGTTTCTGTTGCACCTACTGCAGAGCAGATTCGTTGGGATGGCAGAGATGCCCAGGCACATGCATTGATAGCTTTGTCTGTCAAACGTGCCATTATTCCTCACATTCGCTCTTGCAGAACAGCAAAGGATGCTTGGGATACACTTACCACTTTGTACCAGGCTAGGAATGAGGCTCGTGTTGCTTACCTCCGAAAACATTGGAGAGTGAGCACATGAATGAAGGTGATTCTATGGACAGTTTTCTTACAAAGATCAAAGACCTGAAGGAACAGTTGATTTCTGCTGATGAGGTTATACCAGATAGCTCACTTGTGCAGACCGTTCTGAATGGTCTTCCTGATTCATATCAGAGTTTTGCCTCTACTCTTCGGTTGATGATAAAAGGCAATCCGAATGCCTTGTCATTTGAGGAATTAGTCTCTGTTCTGTTGCAAGAAGATCAGTCCAGGCAGAACAGGTCCATTATGCGTGTTGCAGATCAAGCTTTCCTGGCTAGTCAGAAGGGCAAAGGAAAATGGAGCTCTTCTACTAGTAAGCAGAAATCTGCAAATGCTGCACAATCGAAGAACCAGGATAAAGATGAGAAGAAATCAGAAAAGCAGAAATTGTTCTGCAAGTATTGTAAAGGAAATGATCATATTATAAAGAACTGTCCAAAACTGGCTGCTAAAGAGGCAAAGAAGAAAGAGGCTGGAATGGCTGTTGCAGAGGCCTCTACACCGAAAACAAAGTCTGCAAATCTTGTGCAGGAAGAAGAATGGGCGTTTACTATTGTCTGCAGTTTTGACCCATCTTCTCATGATCAGTGCATGTCTGCAGTAGACTCAGATGTTTGGTACTTTGACAGTGGGGCGACAAAACATATTACCTCGCAGCGCAGTTTCTTCTCTTCACTCGAGCCTGCCCCTACAGGGAATACTGTCACATGCGCCAATAACTCCTCTTATCCTGTTATGGGAGTTGGTAAGATCATTCTGACTACTGCTGATGGTAGTTCTTTCACTTTGTCAGATGCTTTATTTGTGCCAGGGATCAAAAAGAACCTGTAATCAGTTTCTGCATTAGCCAAGATTGGCTTGGTTGTGAAATTCGTTGATGACAGGTGTACAGTCCATGATCTCTCAAATGGCGATGTGATTATTGCTTTTGGCATTTTATGTCGTGGGTTGTATAAGCTCATAGACTATGAAAGATCTGTGAATGATTCGGCATGTGCAGTTCATGATTCTCAGACTATGTTAGATGCAAAGCTTTGGCATGCACGCTTAGGTCATATGAATTTTGCTAGTTTGTTACGCCTGCAGAAATCTGAAATGGTGTCCTCTTTGCCCAAACTTGAGGCACCTGGAAAACATGTTTGTGAAGGCTGTATTTTGGGCAAAATGCAGCGTTCTTCCTTTCCAAAAGATGGTTCAGTTCGGGCTTCGCAGAAATTGCAGCTTGTACATAGTGATGTCTGTGGTCCTATGTAGACACCCTCTTTTGGAAATTACCTTTACTTCGTGACTTTCATTGATGATTTTTCCAGGCATGCATGGGTATATCCACTCAAAGCAAAGTCCGAAGTGTTCATGTGCTTCAAACAGTTTTTGATTTTGGCTGAAAATCTGTCAGCATGTAAAATGGGCACCCTCCGTTCTAATCGAGGGGGGGAATATATGTCTTCAGATTTTAATGCATTTCTGGCTGAACGTGGGATAAAACACCAGTGTACAGTGCCTACACCTCAACAGAATGGAGTTGCTGAACGAAAGAACAGGTCACTCATGGAGATGGTGAGGTGCATGGTCAAAAGTCAGGCTTTACCACATAGTTTCTGGCTTGAGGCTGTCATGTGTGCAGCATATGTACTGAACAGGTGTCCCACTAAAGCGTTGCAGTCTATCACTCCATATGAGGCTTGGCATGACCGCAAGCCATATGTTGCTCATCTGCGTGTTTTTGGTTGTTTGGCATATGCATTAGTGCATGAACAACATCGCAAAAAATTGGATGATAAGGCAGTAAAATGTATTTTTGTTGGGTACAGTTCTGAAAGTAAAGGCTATCGTCTGTATCATCCACAAACTAAACGCATTCTGGTTAGCCATGATGTTGTCTTTGTGGAAGATGCTATACAGCCATTGCTTTCATGTACTAAGGAGACATCTATTAAAAAGACATGTATGATACTTTGATGCCTCTTTTTACAGGTGGACAGGCTGGTGCTGGTCCTAATGAGGCAACTTCTCAGCCTTTGCAGGTTTCATATGATGATGTAGATCATTCCATTTCTGATGCAGATTTACATGATGTACTTGTTGATGAGAGAGCTGATATTGAGCAGGCAAAAACTATGCCAAAATGGCTGGTGCAGACTTTGCGTGACAGCAAATTAGATGCACCTTTGTCATATCGTACTCGTTCAGGCTCTCATAGTGCCTCCTTTGCATCAGATTGCTATGCTATGGCTGCATCTAGTCTCTGTGATCAGAATGAGCCTGTTTCTTTTGATGAAGCACAAAATTCAGAAAATTGGATGGCTGCTATGCAATCTGAATATGATGCTATAATGAAGAATGGTACATGGTCTTTATGTGACTTGCCTCCTGGCAAGAAGGCCATTGGCACTAAGTGGGTATACAAGCTGAAGCGTAAACCTGATGGTACAGCTGACAAGTATAAGGCTAGGCTTGTTGCAAAGGGTTATGCACAGGAAAGAGGCATTGATTTTGATGAGACCTTTGCACCTACATGCCGTATGACTACTGTTCGGAGCATTTGTGCACTTGCAGCCCATCATGGTTGGAATGTACATCAGTTGGACATTAAAACAGCATTTCTGAATGGTGACTTGCATGAAGAAGTGTATGTTTTTCAGCCCCGTGGCTTTGTGCAGAAAGGGCATGAAAACCAGGTTTGCAGGTTAAAGAAGGCATTATATGGTTTAAAGCAAGCACCACGTGCTTGGTATGAGAAGATACATGCCTATCTGATTGCACATGGTTTTGAGAACAGTCCAACTGAAAGCACCTTATATGTTAAACGTGCTAATGATGTGCTTCTGATCATTGTTGTCTATGTTGATGACATGCTGCTCACTGGTCCTATTGAGACACATATTGCTGATTTTAAGGCTGATTTGCATGCCTCATTTGAGATGTCTGATTTGGCGCATTTGCATCACTATTTGGGCATTCAGTTTATGCACGTTGATGGTGGAATGGCTTTGTGTCAAACGAAATATATTGACACATTATTGCAGCGTTTTGGCCTTGAAGACTGTAAGCCTACTGCCACACCTATGGAGACAGGTTTACGATTGAGTCTTCATGATGCTGGAGATGCATTTGATGTTGTTCTCTATCAGCAGGTGTTGGATGCTTGATTAATTTATGCATTACTCGGCCAGATATTCAGTTTGTTGTCTCACAGATGAGCAAGTTTATGCATTGCCCAGGAGTCACGCATTGGAAAGCGGTTAAGCGCATCTTTCGCTACTTGCGTGGTACTCGGCTACTTGGGTTGTTTTATCCCAAGGGGGGATCATTACCGCCAGATTTGCATGCTTTTTCTGACTCAGATTGGGCTGGTTGCTATGACACTCGTGTGTCCACCAGTGGTTTTTGCTTCATGCTTGGTAGCTCATGTATATTTTGGTTGAGCAAGAAGCAGCCTACTGTGGCCACTTCCAGTTGTGAGGCTGAGTATAGGGAAGCTTTCACAGCGAATGTTGAGTGTGTGTGGCTCAGACGCCTTATGGCTGATTTGGGTGTTGGCCAGTCTTCTGCCACCACCATCTTCACTGACAGTCAGAGCGCATTGGCAGTTGCGAGGAACCCTGTGTTCCATGCTCGCACTAAGCACATTGAGGTGCATTATCACTATGTCAGGGAGAGGTTCTCTACTGGGGAGATCAGCTTGGCATATGTGCCCACGCAGGAGAACATTGCAGACCTTTTCACGAAGGCTCTGCCTAGGGAGAAGTTTGAAACTTTCCGCAAAGCTTTGGGCTTACTTCCTTTTGTGGAGTGATTTCCACATAGCTTGGCACTTCCTTATACATGAGTGCCAGCTCCTTGTTCACCGCATCACTCCCAGGGGGGATTTGTTGATATATTTAGGTAGTGATGTGTGTGAACACTCTAGGACTGTCGGGGCACTTTTTTCCCTCTTTAGGAGGTTTTTTTCCCCCAGCTTGTATATACGCCTATTGCCCTAATGGGCTACTTATCTTTGTACATTCTCTAGTAATACATTCAGTATTGTGTGTTTGTGCTCCAAGCTTCTTCTTCTTCCTTGTGCTGTTCTCGTGCTTCCGTAGACGTCTATCTCCAACAGGAATAGCTTTGTTGCAAACAAAATATACTGACACATTATTGTAGCATTTTTGCCTTGAAGACTGCAAAGCTATTGCCACTCCTATGGAGACCGGCTTATGATTGAGTCTTCATGATGGTGGAGATGTATTTGATGCTATTCTCTATCAGCACACTATTGGATTCTTGATTTACTTATGCATTACTCATCCAGATAATCAGTTTGTTGTCTCATAGATGAGCAAGTTCATGCATTTCCCAGGTGTCAAGCATTGGCAGGTGGTTAAGTGCATCTTTCACTACTCGAGTAGTACCTGACTACTTGGATTGTTTTATCCCAAGGGGGGATCACTATTGTCACATTTACATGCTTTTTCTGACTTTGACTGGCAGGTTTCTGTGACACTTGTGTGACCACTAGTGGCTTTTACTTCATGCTTGGTAGCTCATATATATCTTGGTTGAGCAAGAAGAAGCCTATTGTGGCCACTTCCAATTGTGAGGTTGAGTATAGGGCAACTTTCACAGTGACTATTGAGTGTGTGTGGCTCAGATGCCTTATGGCTGATTAGGGTCTTGGTTAGTCATTTGCCACCAACATCTTCACTGATAGTTAGAGACCATTGGCAATTGCGAGGAGCCCTATGTTCCATGCTCGCACTAAGCACATTGAGGTGCACTATCATTATGTAAGGGAGTGGTTCTCTACTAGAGAGATCAGCTTGGCATATGTTCCCACGTAGGAGAACATTGCAGACCTTTTCATGAAGGCTTTGCCTAGGGAGTAGTTTGAAGCTTTCTGCAAAGCTTTGGGCTTACTTCCTTTTGTGGAACGATTCCACATAGCTTGGCACTTTCTTATACATGAGTGCCACCTCCTTGTTCACTACATCACTCCTAGGGGGGATTTGTTGATATATTTAGGTAGTGATGTGTGTGAATACACTAGGACCATCGAGGCACTTTTTTCCCTCTTTAGGAGGTTTTTTCCCCGGCTTGTATATACGCCTATAGCCCTAACGATTCACTTATCTTTGTACATTCTATTGGTAATACATTCAATATTGTGTGTTGTGCTCCAAGGTTCTTCTTCTTCCCTATGTTGTTTGTGTGCTTCCGCAGACCTGAAACTCTAACATCTAGCTCCATTATCATTCTATTTAGTTCTCTACCATCATGGCATCAGAGGTCTCAGGCACATCTGGGGGATCAGGTTCTAGTGCTAGTGTTCTAAGGAGAAGTTATAACTTGGAGGGCAAATACCATTTTGAGATCCAAAATTTTGATGGCACAAACTTTGCTCTATGGAAGAATCAGATTAAAGATGTGTTGATTCAGAGGAGGCAATGGAATCCAATAAACAGAATCTCAAAGAATCTTGCTAACATGGATGAAGATGATTGGGATGAGTTAGATGAAATGGTCAGGTCAACCATTTGATTGCACTTGGCAGGTAATGTTTACTTTACAATATTAGAGTCTGAAAGTGCAGATGAGATTTGGAAGAAGTTATGCAATACATATGGAAAAGAGATGGCATCAAATAAAGTGTATCTGATGATAAAGTTATATGACCTTCACATGAAGGACACAGATAGTGTTGTTGCTCATTTTAATGAGTTTGATGCTATATTCTCCCAGTTATAGGCTCAAAAAATTGATATGGATAAGGAAATGAAAGCACTCTTGCTGTTATGTGTCATGCCATCATCATGGGATACATTTTGCATAGCTATTAGCAATAGTGCACTGCATCATTAGGGTATCTATCAAGATGCATACAGATGTACAATTTAACTTGTTGCAAGAACCCCATGGAACTTCGTGTGATCACCATCGAACTTTTTTGGCATGCAAATCTTGGGTTCCTTCATGAAGGATTAACTAGGGCATTGGTTCACTTAAATGTCTCCTTGATTTGCTTCAAGATTCTCGATTCATTCTTGTAATTCTTGGATTACCGCAGCTATATGCATGGGATATCCCATCTCGACCTATGTCTATCGATGAGTCAGATCCTTGACTCGTTGTTGGAGACTTTAAGCGATGCCACAATCCGTTTAACTATGTTCTCCATGATGCCTGGTCTTGGATAGAAGCTAGTCTTGCCAAAGTGTCAAGGGAACACTAGATTGTGTTCTCTAACTAGAGGAGACAAGATTTCATAATAATACTTATGATTATAAGATCACCCACGTAGGGAAATAATACAAGAATATGTAACTGATACAAGAAGTCCCACAATCCGGGACTCATAAGTATGGATAACTCAACTAGAGATGATACTCGAGATCCCACAACCCAGGACCGTAGGTATGAAGCAAAATATCTGGATTACAAGAACTCCCTTCAGGGATATGAACTAGATACAAGCAATAACTAGAAAGGATGTCGTACTATGAGACTACAATAGGATATCCAAGATACAAGACTAAACAAGACTAGAACAAAGGACAAGACTAGCACTCGAAATAGAACTTGGAGAGTACTTACTTGGAGTTCGCGACTCCTTGAGCTCCCAAGACCAGCATTGGAAAGACGGAGTATATATGTGGTCAAACCCTACTTATATAGGTTTTCAAGGGCAGTTCATCAATGGCGGTTACGAATTGATGATATCATCAATTCAAAAGAAGACCCCTTGGCATTGATATCAAGCAAATAGATAGTCGATCTTAGAGTTCTGACAAGTTTCGAATGTGATGGAAGCATTAGTTTCTCCAAATTCTAAATTAGTCACGAGATGTAGAAAGTCACATGGAATCTGAGGTTCAAGATGGTTTCCTTTTTCCATGACAAGAATTATCCCTTATTGTAAAAGAATCCTCTTTAGCGGGCATTTTTTGTTAAAAACCATCTTCCATCCATTATTAATTAGCATCTGTAGATTGGAGAGACTTACCTTCAGAAGTTTCATCCTAGTCCACCGAGTTGCAGTTGGGATGAAGATTTCCCTTCTCAACTTCATCTTCGATGGTATCATCAACAAAGGGATTATAAACATCCTCCAAAAGAACATCCAAGGGATTGTAATTCTTACTAGCTTTTTTCTTAGCAGATTTAGAAACACTTTTCTTTCCAGCAAGCTCGGGTACTTGATTAGTAGCATGAAAGAACTCCTTCTTTTGAGAATCAACTTTAAATCCTGACCCACCAAATTATTAGGCACATTAAGGTTCATCAGAGGACAATCCTTTATCAAATGCCCTTGTTAGTAACATTTAAAACAAGCTCTGGGTAAATTCTTGTAGATCACTTTCTATTCATGTGACAAAAAACCACCATAATCTTTAATGGAAATACTTGATTTGATTGGCTTGGCAACATCTATTTCTAGCATTAGTTGTGGGTCCCATTTGGGGTTGACACTTCCCCATCTCGACTTGTGACCCAACACTTTGCCAAGAATTCCCCCAATTTCTCTAACTACGGATAAAATTCAACAGGCATGTCAAGAAAATCGACCCAAATAGGAATCTTAGGCTTTGGTCCACGAGGACTAAATTCAACAAACCCACGAAAAACGATATAGAAATGTTTTTTAATCGTCGTTGCCCCTCAAATATGACTTGAAGAGCACCTTTGGAATCATCAAAGAAAAATAAAAGCAATATTGAACTTGTCTAGCATGTAGCCCTCTCAACTCCCAATTGGTTTTTATAGAGTGTTTAAGGGCCTCCTGAGAAGGCCTTCGACCATGACTTAGTCCAATCACCACCCTCCTAGCTAACTGATTTTGCCACATATTCAATGAGTTTCTATAAATTATCAAAGTTTCATCTTCACAGATATCTTGATTGTCCACATTTAGGAAATGGGTCATCCTCAAGTTTCTTCTTCCCTTTGGGATTAAAGTATGACAATGGTTAGGGTACTTACCTAGATGATCCACATTAAAGCCAAGTGGTAATGTACTTTGCACCGAAGTCCTAGTCATCTCTGCGAGTGACTTTGGTGACATATCTGCATTGTTCCCCTTTGTTCCGTTTGGACAGCACAATCCATAGGGCCGTCTCCCATTGTGTCCTTGACATACCATCCTTAACGCATCATAAAATGGCATGGCCTCCCTCGTGAGGGAGACAAAGAGAGAGATGAGATTTACCTCAGAATCAATCATTAGAGCGAAGACTCATAGAGCAACGATAGAGATATCACGCAACACAGGTCGTGCCAGCCCACAAAGGGGAAAGCAACCTAGATTGTGGAAATCCTAACAGACCGACATCGAGGAAAACTCTAAGCAACACTCGTAAACTAAGCTTGTCTTCCAATCTTTTTGCATGTGGTTTGTCATGCTAATGCCTTTAGATGATTTATTGATGAAATGAATTCATAGAAATACTAATTTTCTAAGATGTGACCAAAGATTCAAGGATATAGAAAGCCTCATATGATTTTGGTGAAGTTATTTTCTTCTCTTTGATAAGGATTCTAGTTCTCTTCAGGTTATTAAGCATTTGGAATAAACAGGCAAATGTAGAGACAACAAACCTTGAGGTATGTAGAACTCCAAACCTAGATGCTTAGAATACTTATATACTAAGTATCGAATCCAATTTTGAGGTTGATTATCATAAAGTTATAGTTACCATGAGTTTACGGTTGCATTTTAAGATGAACTTGGAGTTTGCTTGGATTCATCTTGGCATTGATAGTCATCTGATAGCTATTCATGACAGATGCACACTTTAGTACATATGGAACAAAAAAATTCAATCCACAAGAAATGAAGACTCCAAAATTATGGATTGATGACAAATCAAAGTTTGATTGCCACATTAGATGAGTTCAGAAACTATGTTAGAAAGCCATAGAAGTTGACACATGGACTTCATATCCACTAATCCAATAGACAGTGGTTTAACATGGGCAAATGGGATAGTTTTATCTCGCTTCGCTTTTAATTTTGTGAATCGGCTCACCAATGAAGAATGTATATAGACTCCTAAATTTCCATATTTGAAGAGTGTAGATATATACAAGATTCCATATCAAGCAATGGACCCCACATCTAGCTTTAAAGATAGGGACTCGCACCTCTAACTAGGTCTATGCAAAAGGAGATTGTAACATGATTGATCTCGCTACATTCTCTTTGTTATCGTTGCTGAAATCCATTGATTTTTAGCATTGATTGTGTTGTGCCGTAACTAAACCAATGGATGTGCTTTGTCAAATAGATGAAGAAGATGATTCTGTTAAAGGTTTAGGGTCCATTCTCAAGATTAGTTTGAAATGACCAAGTTCTGAGAAATTAAAACGTTATGATCGAAGAGTTAATGGAATGTAATTTATGACGCAATACAAAGTTAAGAAGTGAAGGGTTCTCTCTCTCAATGCTGAAATTTAATGTCATTGTCAAATCTCACAGGAGAATTAGTTAAGAAGTTGAAGGCCATATCAAAGGGATATACTTGTGTAAGAAAAAGAAATATATGCTCCTTTATAGAAAAAAATACACTTTCTTCCGTCTGAAATAGCAAAAAAACAAGGGATCAATATTTTCTATGACTAAATAAACACCAAGAGATTCAGGGAAATGCAAGAGTTGTTTAAATGAATCTTGCCTCCATTGTGCAACTGATGCTAAAGAGTTGGATCA